>CANXYC011485314.1:0-39629 GCA_948193065.1 Aleurites moluccanus
ATAACACCCTATAAAAAAAAAAAAAAAAAAAAAAAAAAAAAAAAAAAAAAAAAAAAAAAAAAAAAAATTCAATTCTCATTAACTCAAACTTCAAAAAACCAATGCCAAAAATCCTAATAACAATTTACCTAAGACAAAATCCATAATAATTCCATTAAAAGAAACGAAATCAGACCGTAGATTCTTGCTTAAGAATTGAAAGATATTAAAAATACATATAAAAAAGCGATTAGGTAAAGAATTCCTCAATCAATCAGATCAAAATTGAAGTAAATCAAGTGACAATAATCAAGAAAATCATAAGATCTCAAAAGATCCGGCTAATCAACAAATGAAAACCGTAGAACTTGAATATAAACCGAAGAATAATGAAAAGATAGGTGACTGACCCGCTATCGCCGAGGATGATGACCTTCAAGAGGGTTCTCCGACGAGGAGGCATGGTTAACTAGACGGCCGGACGGACGATGAAGAATCGATCGGTTAGGGTTTTGGTTTAGTTTTTGGGGACAGAAGAATGGAAAAGGAAAAAGGAAAGTAATTTTGGTTTTAGATGGGTAGTACTGAAATTGGATTCTAATGGAAGTAGGAGACGAGAAGTGAAGAGTCGGAGCTTTCTAGTTTATATTCAAGTCTGCTTGCTCATGAAAAGCTGTTACTTACCTGTAATTTGTCTATTATAATATAATAACTTTTCTTTTTAATTTTAAAAAAGAATGTCATCTTTTAAAATTTATTTAAAAAAAAAATCACAGATGGAAATGGATCGAATATTCGAATTGTTAGCTTATTTTTCTGATCCCATATATTCAAATTATATATTTATTTTTTTAAAATTTTAAAATAATTATATTTTTAGATCAATTTATATATTTATTTAAATTAAATTCATTGTGGAGATAAATTTAACGATAATATTTCTCTTTATTATAATTTTAAATAATAAATTATTAGATAAAATTAGGATATATTTTTTTTATTTATATTGAAATAAATTCTCATAAATATAATTTTATATAAATTACGCATGAAATTTCCTCTAATGTGAATAAAAAAAATATCATCATAATATATTTAATAAATTCTCCTAATAAATATAAATAAATTCGAGTTAATTTTTAAAATTTTAATCATAAAATTAATTTCTAAACACAAATCATTTATTACATTTTAATAATTTGATTAATTTAATTTATTTTTTTAAGTTTATTGTTAAATATAAATATTTAATTTTCAGATAAAAAATAATACCTATTTTGATTAATAAAAATTGTAGTAGTAAAAATTTATTTCATAATACCATTAAAAAAAAACTTTTAAATAATAATAAAAAAAGCAATAAGAACACAATTTTTTAAGAGAACAACACAACAACATAATATCTTTCGATATTATCATTAAATTGAACAAATAATAAAAATAAGTCTCAACTCTAAGAAAAAATCCAAAATTTTAAGAAGTTGTTAACAAAAACTTGTCAATTATCAAAATATTAAATAGCAAACTAGGGTTCTATAGACAATAGTAAATTAGCTATGGTATAAAAATATTTTTTAATTAATTTTTATGCGTTTTAAAAGATAAAAATATATAAATATTATTTTAAAAATAAATAAATTATTATTATTATTATTAATTTTTATGTCGTCTCACCTCAATATTTTTATCTTTATATATAAATATAAAAAAATTTAAATTATCACTTACAATTTATTTAATAAAAGAATAAAGTATTATGAAAAATAATATGAAAAAAATTATATTATAATATATTAAAAATATTATACAATTTTACTTATTTTTATTTTTTATTTTATTACTTTTTATTTTTTTCTTTTAATTTGTTTGAATAAAATTATTATATAAAAAAATTAAAAAAACTCTTAAATTTTTATTTTTAAATACCCTATTCATGTCTCAAACTTTTATTTTTAATTATTTTTTAAATACTTAAAATTGTATAAAAAAATTTCTCCATACTCCATTTCCATTATATATATAAAAGAATTTTTTTTAGGAGTCAGAGAGAATAAATATTATTTTAAATATTTTATTTGGATAACTTGGAGATTCTAAAATTTAAAAGCTTAAACAAATCCAAAAATATAAAAAGTGAATCAGTTAATCATTTTTCAGATTGGATTTTGATTCAAATCAGATTGGAACTTTTCTTTATTTTTCCCTGCTCCTATCATTGTTAGTGATATAGAGACATTATAATGACATTAGAGTCATTTTAAATATTGAAAGTTTTTTTTTCTGTATGCAGTTTCAGTGGGAGTTAAATTATAATATATATATATATATATATATAAAACAAAGAAAGCATCTATGTTAATCATTAATCGAAATATATTTTTTCTTACAACTGGCAGCCTACTATCTTGGAGCAGTGAGAAATATTATATTACCATTACAGACTACACAACACTAGCTTAGCATGTCTACAACATACACTAACCTAACAAATTGCAATCATCAGCAAAATTCCAAGCTGCAACTTGTTAGGTTTTCATCCCCATAATTCCTACTTCAAATGAATCCAAGTCATAAAATGTGTAAGCCACTAGATTTCCATCTCCATGCATTTCAGCTACAAGTCAGACCAATAAAACTCCAACAATGGGGGAAAGGAAGATGCTGGCCATTTTCTCCTAGGATAGTTTTACGGATGAGATACCAGCTGAAAACACAAACATAAACTTCTTCAGAATAATGGTCCCGCTGTTGGAGCTAGCACTTCATCTCAATAAGAGATGCAAAGAAATCAGCAATGATGAAGATAATATTTAACAATATATTTAAGAATCAAGGAAATAAATTCATAGAATAGGATCAATGTAGGCAAAAGAATTAGACTCGATTTGAATGCTGCATGACAACACTGTGCCCCATGCATTACCTTCCACATGAAAAAACATGCTTGCCACCATTCAAATATCAGATGTGAAGGGGCAGGTGACTGGTTTACGACAATATGTCAGAACTAGAAACACTTTTTGTCATTTGATCTCTCTAATCAAAACATGATTTCAGGTCATTTTATGTAATAAAAGGTGGACACTGGATTAAGCCAGTACTCTGGTCTCGGCATTAAAATGATAGCATCAATGCTCTTCAGACTCTATTGGGAAGCCCAAGTTGCGCCAACTAGTTCAAAATCAGTCCTGGGGTACCTTGTATTTCCAAGTTTGTTTAAACTCTTTTGATTCCAATCTCTTGAGTCAGTTTTATCAGTCATTACCTTGGGATGTAACTAGCTGTTTGAATTAAAAGTTATCATAAGTACCTCGAAACTAGGCCAAATTCCAGAATATAATAAACCAGCAAAGGAAACTCACTTGTTCAAATGCTTGCAACTCACTGGAGTATAAGAATCAATAGAACTCTATTCACATGCCTCCCAAGGAAAGACTACTTTGTTACAACTGAAGAAAGTTTGTCCTGGCCAGAAGGTCGAATTGAACTTCCAGCTGCAGTTGTTGATACAAATGGGTTAGAAGAGGTAGAAGGCAATGTCCCCATGGGTCTTGAAATTGGTGGCCTTTGGGACGTCATGCTCATAGGGGGCCTCGGAATTGAGTTTGCAAAGTTCATTGCAGTTCTGTTGGTGGGTAATGATGGTGGCATTCCTCTCGATGAAGAAGCTGGTAAGCCAAGCCGGGCTGCAATTATCTGTGCTCGCTCATGATACAGTCTTTGCCTTGATCTGTCAAGTTGCTCCCTAACCCTCATTATTACATGGTCCATTTCGTTAAAGAAAGCCAGCTTCATTTCCAGCTTATGCAACTGCAACAAATAGAACAATCAAAAATTTTCTACAATCAACAATGGATAATATCATAATAACGTTGAGAGACCTCTAGAATATGAAAATACCTGTTTTTCTATCAATGACGCAGCAAGTTGTTGGATTTGGTCTTCTTCCTGGTTTGCAAGAAGTTTTGCCTTCACTGCTGCTGCTGAAAGTGCAGAAACTGCAGCATGCTTTATTTTATCAATGCTATGATCATCTTTAATCTCCTTACAATCAGCTTTCTCTTTTTTACAGTCCCTTTGGTCCTCAGCTGCAAACCACAAAAAATATTAAGAGAAAATTGAGGGAACCTGCACTCAACTAAAATTTCAAATTAAGTTTAACTTAATCCTTGCATAAGTGAAGCACACCAGAATGACATAACTCTCCTAATATACCAAAATAGCCGTACTCTCTTGCCCGATAATGTTCCAAGTTTCATCCTCACAAATCTAACTAGATCTTTACACACACCACACAGGAAGCAAGAAGGAGAAGGAGATATAAATACCTGTAGTCGTTCCATTTTCAACCACTGAATTTGGTGCAACTGGCTGCATAGGCTCTTTTACTTCTGATGGTAGCGAAGACAGCATATCTACATCGTTAGGTGACTCTGTAGGCTGAGAGGGGTCTCCTACTGAATTTGATTTCACTAATTGTTGTTGCTCATTCTTCTCTGCGGGCAGGGAATCTGAGATCATGTCTATTTCCTCTGAAGTTTCTGCAGCTGGAGAGGGCTCCTCAACTGAAACTGATGTAACTGATTGAAAAGGCTCATTACTTTCAGAGGGTTTCAAATAAGAAACAATATCTACATCCTTAGTGACCTCTGTAGGCTGAGAATGCACAGCAGCTGAAGATCCTTCTCTCTCCTTTGTAGAACTTGGTGAAGATTCAGACTTTGATGGCATCTCATTTGTTTCCTTTAAATTAATTATTTGGGTCTCCTTTTGTAACTCTGATTCGCTAGATTCCTTCAACTTACAAGGTTCAACTTCCTCTTGAGAAACTGCAGTCCCTGCTTCATTTGCAGCATTTACCTCCTCTGTTGATTTGTCAATAGAAGGATCTGGAGGCTGCTTTTCTTCTGTAGCAGAATCTTCAATTTTCTTGTTACTGTTATCAATTGACAAGTCTTGGCTATTCCAAACTGAGGTAGAGTTATTCCCTTTCTGGGTTTGGTCCTCCTGGTTGAATTTTTCAGCATCTTCATTAGCCATTTCAATGGCACTGCTGCATATCTCTTATCAAATAAGACACAAACCCACAATTGCCATAATGAATTTATACGTGTGGAAAAAGTTTACATACCAATCAGGACCAGCTGGTCCCTTCTGGTCATCTGGCGGATCTTCCAAAAGAAAGCAATGCCTTGCTGCCAGCTGTAAGCCTGGAGAATCACTATTTAAGGATTTCATAGAGCTGTGAGCAGCAGCAGTTGCAACATCACTTCTCACCAGTCTTGCCAAAAATGCTGCCTATAAAGGTAACCAGCACATGTAAGTTGAAAGACATCAGCTTTCACTTTAAAGGTGAAAATGCAAATAAGATATTTCATTGCTTGCTATATAAGGTGTAAGACTCATGCCTATGCCTTTTCGTTTTTCCACTTGTATAGCAAATACATAAGCGCACACAGAGAGAGGGACATGAAAAACTATATGCATGTTGACAATGGGCAAAAAAAAAACTTGTTACTTACGTATACACCATAGGATCAAATGAGGAGAAAAGTGGAGGAGTAAAAATTAGCAAACATTTGCTTTGTATTATTACTTTGAAACATGCCAAAAGAACTTATTTTGTCAAGAGCATGTTTATTGTTGACTAAGTAGATTTCATATCCAACTAAGAAGCACTTATGTGTTGATCATAAATATTTGCATTAGCATACATATTTTTGTGACAGAGTTCATTTCCAGATGCACCCAATGAAATGCCCTAAATTTTCCAGATATGACTTTTGACTTACCAAAGCCATTACAGGATTTCCAACTTCAGCAAATGAAAGCCGGTTTTCAGGAGTATGAACAGAACCGACAGCTTCAAATGCTTCGGTGAGAGCTTTGAGTGCCAAATTTTCGTCCAAATGCTGAGCAGCCTTCATTTCACTAGTATTTTCAGATTCTGAAGTTCCATCACCAATTATGACCTCATCGGCATTGTTAGGTTTTGCAGTTTTCTGAACATCTTTTACTTCACTTGCATCTTCTGGTTTTGAAGCTTCCATTGAGGAAGCTAGAGGCTGATCCTCTTTAGCACCAGTTTTATCCTCACTTATTTCAGTTCCATCTTTAGGAGCAGATGTCTCATCAATAGTTGCAGGTTGATCTGTAGTTTCCTTGGAACGCCCATCTACATCATCATCGCAGTCAAAAAAGGCATCCTCGATTGGCATTTGAACAAAGTGTAATATACATTGAGCTTTAGTTTTTGTGGCAACATGCTCTGCAATCTCATTCCAGTTTTCTTTGTAAAGTTCCAATGCTTCAAGGAGAAGTAGAGTCTCCTGATCTGTCCACTTTCCCCCACTTAAGCCAGGAGCCTCAGCAGGCTCCATGAGAATAAAATCCGATGAGGACATGTTTGAGCCAAACTTCCAATTATTAAAGCAATCAACACATAAATCATAATCTGCCTGTTCAACCAAAACATAATTAGAAGGAATGAAGATCAGGTGAAAATGAAAGGCGTCAGATTAATCCATCAATCATCAAATGCTAGTATGGCAAGAAAAATCATTTATAAACAATTTAATTGTTGACTACCTTACTGCCAATGCCACTAAGTGGTCAATTCAGGGCACCACATCATGTGCAAATAAACAAACAGAAGGGCACAAGAAATTCTCATCCACTGCTCTTTGCACATGCTGTATGGATTCAATTATTTCTTTAATTTGAACAATAGTTAACAAAAACACAGAGACAGTAAGGACCCGTTCACTTGTAGAAATAGTTTTATGTTTTTCATTTTTCATTTTCAAAGAAAATTGTTGTTTTCATTTCTGTGAAAAAACTGGGAAAGAACGTGTTGATTTCCCGAAAACAGAAAATCGTTTCCAGTTTTGAAAATAGTAAAACATGTTCATATCATTATAAAGTGACAGGCCATAATTAAAAACAGTGCGAGTTTCTTTGTTTACAAAGAAAACCAACAGTATGGAGTTCTCAAAAAAAAAAAAAAAAAATCATGCAAAAGATAAAAGAGTTGTTATGATAAAGGTATTAAAAACAAGTACTAGCAAATTTTAGAGGCCAAAAGGATCTTACATTTAAAAAAAAAATACTTATATATATTTAAATAATTTTATATGTAGAAGATATATAGAAATGAAGAAAAATAGAAAAAAAAAAATTGGGACAAAGAGTAAATAAAGAAAAGAAATAGTCAATGCTAGCAACTGATAAATTTCATAAAGTGGATTGATGGAAAATAGAACAATATAGAAAAAAACTTGCTGAACTTGAATCGCAGGTTGAAACACGTATTATTGGAAAACAAATGAATGATAATGTTTTCCATTTTGGAGAACAAATATTTTTTCCTAAAGGACAATTTGGAAAACATCTTTCAGTTGTTTTCTAAAAGCTACTTGTAATTTGAAAAACTGGAAAATCTGTTTTCAGTTTTCCATCTGGAAAACATCACAGTTGAAAGTAAAATTCTATTTCTAGTTTTCTTGGAAAAAATTTCAGAAAACGAGTTTAATTTTCTACAAGTAAACAGCCCTAAGTTTCATAAAATGAATTTGATTTTCTTCATCCTAAAACTGTCATTCTTAGAAACTGGTGCAGACGACAGAAAAACATATTTAAAAAAGTACAACTCAAGTCAGCAAGATGCAGACAATAACTTGATACAATACCATCTCACTGCCCCAAAACCAAGCAAACAATGGATTTCGCTTTTGACAAAGGCATCCTGCTTAGTAAACAACTTCTCAACGATGACATTTAGTCAATATCTAGCATTTCACAATTCACTATATTTAAACTATCACTACTCGATTAGCTAGTGCAAACTGACATAACTGATAATTTGCTATGATTCCTATCCCTTAGCCCCTCACAGATCCAACCAGGGGCTGCAGCCGAGCCGAGCCGAGCTTATTTTTTTTCCGAGCTCGAGCTTCAAATCGAGCAAAAAATCATATTCAACCTCGACTTGTTTAATTATTAAACAAGTTTGAGCCGAACTCGAGCCAACTCATTAAAATTTATTTGTAAATTATAATCGAGCTTAAGTCGAGCTCAGCTCATTAAATTATAATTGAGTTGGACTCGAGCTCAAACTCGACTCATTTTGAAATTCATTTATAACTCGTTTATAGCTAAATATTCATTTCTAATAAAATAACTATAGCAAAAAATATTTAAAACTAACATAAAAATAAAAACATTCAATTAATAAAAAAAAAATACAATCATAAAATTAAGTATTACATGTATCTTAAAAATATTAATTAATAAAAAATATATTTTTAAATATTAAGATATTATATTATATTAATACTAACAAAATCTTAATCTAAAACTCTATTAGTATTACAAAAATATAATTATAATTATATAATATTTATTTAAGAGTTGCATATATAAGAAAATTAAAAGCATGTGTATTTAATTAAATTATAAAAAATTTATAGGAGTGGCAAAATATACTTTTGAAGTGCCAAAATTATTAGGCTAATAATAATAATAATAATAATAATAATAATAATAATAATAATAATAATAATTGAGTTGTTTTCGAACCTATTAATCGAGTTGATTGTGAGCCTTTTCATTAGCTTATAATCGAGTTATTTACGAGTTTAATCGAACCTTAAAGTAAGGCTCAAATTTAACTCATTTATAAAATGAACCGAACGAACTTTTATCAAGCCAAACACCGAGCCGCTTATGAACGGCTCGGCTCATTTGCACCCCTAGTTCCAACACAGTTCCAAATTCAATCCTAGAAGCAGGAAGCCTCACAATGTGAAGAAAGAACCCAACTATAAGAATAATAAAATGGAAAAACCACTTCTTACAACTATGAAAAATATATCACGTGCAAAGGAAAAAATGCAATTGTACCCTTTCAAAGTTATGAATATCTAACAGCCTATAACAATGTTGCATTCCTATCCCCATTTTTTTATTATAAAATTTTAATACTGGCCAACAAGGAAAACCAAACTTAAAAACTATGTTTTGATGACCAGATACTACTACTTTGAGTCCAAGACTTCAAGTGGTGCATAAAAGGAGCCTTCTATCCAGATGGTGATTCAGTAAAGCAAGGTGTCTCTTCCTTCTGTAGCAGTAAACTGATAAATTCTAAGAAACAACCAACCTGCTTTTGGCAATGGAAGCGTTTGCGAGAGCAATCAGCGGAACAAGAGTTGCAGTGGTACTCAACAGAGGGCTCCTCAAGCCTCACCAACTCTTCTGCAATTGAAGAATCAGGAAATAACCCAGATGCCACAGCTGGAGTTGAGAGACTAGACTTAGGAAGAACAGAAGGGCAAGGTTGAATGGTTTCAAAGTGAAATAATTTTTCAAGCAACGGATCCTTCTTTGCTGTTCCATCACCATCAGCATTAGCAGCTGATTCTATTTGTGGGAACGGATGGAAATTAATCAATCCCCAATACTCCAAGAACTCTAGCACCTCTTGCTTTGTGTCCAGGTCCGCAACTTCAAGCTCAGATAAATCTTTTAATTCGATCTGTACATTTGGATTTGCATGAAATTTTTTCATAATCCAATTACGTATCTCCATGTAGGTATCAGGTGTCCGAGTTTGGGACTTCCCATTAAAGAATGAAGGCAGTGCACGCTCCTCAAGGAGGTGAATTTTTGTCCACGAGAACCAACCTGCAATCCAAGCAAAGCAATATAGCCTGATTAAGTAACTTTTTGGATAATCACAGAACATGCAATTGCTTATGTCTTTGACAAGCAAAGCTCAAGAATCTTGCAATTGAACATTTTCCAATGTATAAAGCTAACTAAATACATGGAAATAGAAGTTTCAAGGGCAATTTAAGCAAAATAAGCAATTGCAAATGTCTATTTCTACTGAAGATTTTTCATAGAAACAAAACATGAAATGATTCTACTTGAATAAGCTAAAATGCAACAAGTAACTCAGATTAGGCACCAAATTGACAGCAAATTTAAAATTCATTACATTAATTTTCCCTGCTTTACTAACTGTGAAAATTACAAACAACAGAATAAAAAAATTAAAAAGCAAAGCCATAGCCAATACTGATGGATACGCTAAGGACTCAACCTCACTACTTATGCGTTGGCAACTAAGATAACAAAAAATTCAAAACCCTCAGTTGACCACACCGAATTATCAAGCATACCAAATACAAAATAAACTCACTTTCTCGCTAATCTTTTTTTCTCAGCAACCAAATGGATAATACCCAGCTTCCTATCGCAAGAAGAAAAAAAATAAGTAAACAAACAAAAGAAAAGGAAAAGAAAGCATTTGATAAAACCATCATATAAAGAGAAAAAACTTCAAAGAGTCTCTCACTCATATCACGATGGAGAAAATGGGGGAGGAAAAAGGCCCTACATTTACCAATTTAGCTCCAATAAGCTGCTAAGTGCTAACGCTTTCTTGGTTTCCTTTACCATTTTGAGTAACTACTGACTTACCATTAAAACCCATCAAAATGCACAACAATTGCAGTTCCGTAACATCGATAACACAAAAGAAATAACCTAAGAAAATCTCAAATTTGAACTTGTAGACCACAATTCAGCAACCATCCTAGCACAAAACCCCAAAACCAAACAGAAGAAAAAATAAAAACAAACTTTCATGGAAAATACATAAAATTCAAACTTCCACAACAGGCTACAATAATACTCACCACAATGACTAGGCACCACATGCGCATTAGAACCTCTAGATCTAATATCCTCAAACTCCGCTTCTATAGCTGCCTTCAACTTCTCCAACTTACTTATCTCCTCTTCCAGAGCTGCCATCGTCGCAGCCTCCGAAGCTGTCAGAGCCACCTTCTCTTCAAGCTTAAATCCAGTGGCCGCCGCTTCCGCAAAAGCCAAATTGTTGGGGCTCTGACGCGCTCTGGTCAAGGGTCCACCGTTGTGGATCGAAGCGTGGGAGATCGCGGCCTTCTCGCGTGTGAGCCGTTTCGACGGTGTAGAAGAAGAGCTGGATGTTGATAGCGCGGTAGCTTTCCGCTTTTGCCCTCCCACTCGGCGCCGGGACGACGTTGGCTCGGCTGATGCCGGCGAATCCGCGCCGGCCGTGGCTGAGCTCCCCGCTGGCTTCTCCTCCATTGAGTGAATTCGTCGAGCGTTTTTAGCTCAAAGACTGAAGAAGATCCACACCATTCTGCGAATTTATTGCTTCCACGGTAAGTGAAAAGAGTTTTATCGTGGAGTTGTATCAAATTTGTATCTGGCAATAGTACATTTGAACCGGGATAAAGCCGTAAAGGATTCGGGTTTTTTTAGCATTCCTGTGTAGTGACGGCCTAGGATAAGTTGGCAGGGACTTGATGTATTTGTTGATGTACGTCGAATTTTTCAAGTCAGCGAATTAATTTATGGTGTGAGTAATTACTTTTCTTTTATTAAGAGTGGTTATATTTTTTTTATTAAGGGTTATTTAGATAAAAATTTTATTTTAAAAATAAAATTCTCAAAATATTGTTTTAAAAAAATTTATTATGTTTAATTTAAATTTTTTCATATTTTTAAATTTTAAAATGACATTTTAAATTAATCACATAAGTACTTAAAAAATTATTTAATATTTTTTAAATTTTAAAATTATATTTTATATTTATTTTAAATAGATATAAATATTTTTTAATTAATTTAATAATTTTATTTTCAAATGGCGGTCTCTATGCACATGCAATTCATTACATATAATGTCTAAATATTATAGTTGTGATCATATTAGAAAAGGTGGTTTGTGTCTATGTAAGTATCCAAATGTAAGTATCCGAATTTAGAGAAATAATTAGAAAATTTTATTAAGAGTTAAAATTAAATGAGTAGAATATTTTAATACTTTAAATTATATATATATTTTTAGAGTCAATTAAAATTTTATATGTAATTTTAATATTATTAAAATATATTAAAATTAAATTGGTAAAAAATTTTAATATTATAAATTATATATAATTTTTTTTTAAGGGCTAATTAAAAATTTACATGAAATTTTTGTATTATTAATTATATATAATTTTTTAGGGACAATTAAAAAATTTACATATATATATATTTAAAAATTTTAGAAGACTAATTAAAAAATTTGTTTATATATATATATATACATGTATTTAAAAATTTTGAGGGGACAAGATTCCTTAATTTCGTCCCTTCCTAAGTGAAGTTTTGTAGGTGTTGGAAAGTATTATTGACAATAATAAGAGGGTAGTGGAATACCTCTTAGAAATCTGATAAAATTATCATGATATTGTGGCTTGAGATTACGAGCCCACAGTTGTTCCTATGCAGACCTAAATCACGAACAAATGCCACTGGAAGAACAATCTATACAAACGTCTTTCTCGTCAATGTGAGTAGCTACTAGAATCGCCCACAAAAATTCTACGCTTTAAATCCTAGGGTAATGGGTGGTAATCCTATGGAGAATTGACGTATAGAGAGATTGTATTTTGTGAATATAGTATGACATCTTTTGTATCAAAATTTGGAACTCATTCTAAAAGTCTATATTTTCCCAATTAAGTTACTTTGCTTATTGCTAGCACATATATTTATATCCATTGAAAATCATGCAACTCCTTGTATGTATCTTTTCATGAAGCAACGCTTGGCATATGTCTCCTTATGAAATGATACAACTTTTGGAATGTGTCTCATTATGAAACTATGCATCCATTGGCATATGTCTCTTCATGAAACTATGCAACTCTTGGCATACGTCTCTTCATGAAGCTATGCAACTTTTGGGATTTATCTCCTCATGAAACTATATATTCATTGACATATGACTCTTCATGAAGCTATATGCCTCTTGGCATATGGATATATTGATGCACTAGAATTTACAGAGTAGGAACAAATCCACCATAATATGGATTTACACGTAGGTCTTTTATGACCTACGGTCAACATATCCCACTCAGACACATTAAGGTAATCCAATAAAAATATCTCTCATCTACATACAAGAAATAAAGCATGCGACTTGACGAGAAAGATGAATTTGAGGAGTAATATATTAAGTCACCACTGAACTAACATAACACTATAACTCCATAACTCGCCTTATTCCCCAAACTATATTCTTACACCAAATCAAGCATTTATGATCCCTCAAGTATAAAGATGGTAAAGAATATGCTTTGATCTTGTAATTATGCATTTGTACTCATGATTACATCAAATATATTTCTGATATAATTGCCTGGGCAATGAGTCACAAATCATAGGTGTAATGCCAATCAGTTTTTCCTCAACCCCTCATGTCAATTCATATAAACTTGACTGCTTTTCTAAACATGCTCCTCTAGATGGCATGATTCATCGCCCTTGGATAACATGCTAAAGTAGCAAACATCATGCATCCACTTCATGACATAGTGCTTAAGTTACAAAAGGTATAGCATATGGATTTTTACAAATCCATAAGGCTCACATAGTGACAAAGTAGGGATCCATTTGTCCACTCCTTCAGTAGTCGCAAGAAGTAGTATATACAGTATGATTTGATTATTATGGTATAGCTCCTACTCAGGACATCTCACACTATAACACCATACGAATTTAGATCTAGTTGCTCCATATAAGTGTTCAACTAATCATTCAAGACAAACACCCATATGATATTTTCTTGAATTCACATTCGACTATTAATAGGTTTCATGGATGTGGCTAAATTTCATGTTCAACTAATCCAATTAGTCTCATCTTAAACTTTTGTTAAGGCAACGTAAATATCCAATTCTTTTGCTTACTTATCAAGCAACAATATATCTACTTGAGCTCCCACTCAACTTCAAGCATTAAGGATAATGTCTCATCCTACTCACTCACCTAACGATAGGGTTGATCTCAAAAATCTGGTGACATTAATCTTAACATAACAAATATATACATAATACCATAAGAATTATGCCAAACAAACATCTACAACTATCATTGCATAATGTAAAGGTGTCCAAATACATGCATATCAAATCTTAAGTTGTCCCAAACCTTTGACATGTTTAAAATACAAGTCTTTAATAAGTGGTTTGGTGAAAGGATTTGCAATCATATCGCGAGTAGAGATATGTCTAAGAACCACCTGACCTTATGGGATGATATCTTGAATGAAATGGTATTTGGTTTCAATATGTTTTGATTTTTCATGATATTTTAGAACCTTAGCATAAGCTACTGTGGCAGTATTGTCGCAAAAAATAACAATAACATCACCAGCAGATGCTGTAATATTTAAGCTTAGCAAGAATCGCCTCAACTAGATTGCCCATTGAACTGCAGTAGTACATGCAATATACTCTGACTCCATCGTTGATAAGGAGACATAGGCTTACTTTTTACTACTCCATGAGATGCACCTCCTCATAATACAAACGCATATCTAAAAGTGGAATTACGTTCATTTCGGTCTGCAGACCCATCAACATCAGTGTATCTAACCAATTTGAGATTGCCACCATGAAAGTATAAAGTGAGGTTCTCAGTTCCTCTTAGATATCTCAAAATCCTTTTGACTACTTTCCAATACGCAAGTTCAGGATTACTTTGATATCTACTTACCATACCAGCTGCAAAGCAAATGTCAGGTTGAGTACACATCAAACTGCCAACTGCACTTGCATAAGGAATATTTTCCATTTGTTTCTTTTCTTCTTCTGTTTTAGGACATTGAGCATTACTAAGAATTTGACCCTTCTCCATTGGAGTATCAACAGGTTTGACATTATGCATTCGGAAACGTTCTAAGATTCTATTTATGTAAGTCTCTTAAGACAAACTTAAGAATTTCTTTGATCAATCCTTGTGGATCTTGACTCCCAATACATAATCAGTCTGGCTTAAGTCCTTCATCTCAAAAGTAAAGGAATGGCTTTGATTAACTCCAAATCATTTTCAACTAATAAAATATCGTCAACATACAAAGATAAGATGTGAACACTTTTTCCTTCCTTTTTGACATACACACAATGGTCTTCTTCAGTCATTATGAAGCCAATATAGATTATTGCTTTATGAAACCGATGATACTATTGTCTAAATGATTGCTTGAGACCAAAAATTGAACGTTTAAGGTGACACACTTTGTGCTCTTAACCTTTGGCTATAAAATCGATTGGTTGTTCCATGTAGATCTCCTCATCTAGCTCTCCATTGAGAAATGCAGTCTTCACATCCATTTGGAATAATTCTCAATCAAGATGTGTGACGATAGTCAGAATTAAGCGAATTAAGGCAAATCTCACCATTGGGAAGAATGTTTCCTCATAGTTTATTCCCTCTTTTTGGGTATAGCCCTTTGCTATTAGACGAGCATTGTATTTGTCAATTGATCCATTCGCTTGGCACTTAATTTTGAAAATCCATTTATTTTCAATAGCTTTGCGCCCTACTGGAATATTAGCTAACTCTCATACATCATTCTTAGTCATTGAGTTCATTTCTTCCTTCATTACAGCAATCCATTTTTCATATGCATGTGAAGTTATAACCGCTTTATAAGAAGTCGGTTCATCATAACCCACAACAGCACACATGAAAAATTCTCCTTCGACCTCAAAACGTCGATGAGGAATCATTCCACATTTACTTCTATGTAATTGTGGATCCTGAGATTCTACCTCAAGTGGTACACTCCCACTATCTTCAACTACCACATGAGAAGAACATATTTCCTCATCCCGAGTATGAGATATTGAGGTATTATCTTGCAACTCATATAGTTGAAGATTATTTTTAACTTCACTAATATTTCGGAAATCCTCTTCTAGGAAATCCACATCACGAGATTTTATTTCAGTCATTCCCCATCGAGATGTTCACCATTCAACACATAGCCCTTAGAGTGCTCAAAATATCTAATAAAAATATGTTTATTAGCTCTAGGACCCAACTTCCTATGCTTGTGAGAAGCACTGTGAACATATCTTGTTGATCCCCATGGACGCAAACCATCTAAAATAGGTTTACTACCATTCCACAATACATAGGGAATAGAAGGAATGAATTTAGAGGGCACACGGTTAAGTATATAGACAGCTGTCAAAAGTGCATCCCTCCAAAAACTAATTGAAAGGTTTGCTTTTGCTATCATTGACCTAACCATTTCTAAAAGTTTACGACTCCTCTTTTCCGCTATACCATTTTGTTGCGGAGTATAAGGAATTGTCAATTGCCTACGTATCTCCCTTTCCTCACAAAATATTTTAAATTGACAAAATAAATATTCTCGGCCCCTATCAGTACAAAGAACCTTTATACTCCTCTCTTTCTAATTCTCAACCTCAGCCAAGAAGCATTTGAAACAATTCAATGCTTATGAACGATGAGATTACAAAAAAAAAAAAAAAATGAACCATACCGTGAATAGTCATCAATGAAAATGAGAAAATAGGATGCGACATGGCGAGCCCTCACACTCATAGGTTTGCATATATCATAATGGATTAGCTCCAATGGGTAAGAAGCCCTCTTGGCCTTATCAAAAGGTTTTCTGCAGGCTTTTTCTACTAAGCATGATTCACAAATAGGTAGGCTGATTTTATTGAGTGACCCCAAAATACCTTCTCTTACTAATCTTTCCATCCTCTCTTGTCCTATATGTCCCAATCTTGCATGCAATTTAGTTGTATTAGATACAACATCTGTTGAAGATATAACAAAAGAAACAAAATTATTATTTAAGTCAGAACTTAAATCCAACATAAAGAATTTGTCCCTTAAAGTACCATAACCATAAAAGTCTTAACCCAAAGAAATCTCTAATTGAGTTCCCTCAAAATGGAAAGAAAATCATAATTTCAACATCACTAAAACTGAAAATAGATTACATCGAATACCAAATGCATATAACACATCTTTTATCAGCAAGATGCGATCAGAACACATCTTTAACTGATAGGAACCAATGCCAATGACTTCTTCGTCAACGCCATTTCCCATTGTAATATAATAGGTACGATATGGTACTCGATGATAATCTATATATCCTGCTCAATCTCTTGCTACGTGATTTGTTGCTCCTGTGTCTACAACCCAACTAGTGAGAACTTGATCAACAAATACTTTTGACCAAACTAAAATGCTAGGAGAGTAGGAAAAGGGAAACGCCTTCTTTGGCTTAGTGCAATTACGAGCAAAATGTCCCATTTGATGACAGTTGTAACACTTAATTTTGTTGATATTTTTCTTTCCACGTTTACTTTTATGCTTACCAATCTTTACATCCTTTGATGGAGGAATCATTGCATTATTTTGTTCAGTCTTTTGCTGTCTGCGCTTGCCAATTTGAACAACCATTACTATGGTGTGGTTTGCCATTCTACGCTCTGCCTCAAGTAGAAAATGACGTGAAAGGTCATCAAAGTTTTTGATGCTCTCATTATGTGTCAATACTAATTTGACATGTCTAAGAGGAATTAGGCAAGGATATGAGGATACCTAAAATTTGTTGTTCGTTATTGAGCTCTACTCCAGCTGCCTTTAATTCTCTAATAATCACAGACATAGTTCTGAGATGTTCTTGCATGCTAGGTTTTGGATCAATGACATATTCAATGAATTTAAGAGTTAGGGCCCTCCGCCTTGTTGTTGTGGAAACACCAAATTTTAACTTAAGCTGCTCCCACATAGCTTTAGTAGTTGGAAAGTTCTCAAACTCTTTTATAAGGTCGTCATGTATGTAACTCAACATAATATAGCATGTGCTATGATCCTTGTTTTACCACTTCTTATAAATGGTAATTTGAGCAAGGGATGCATCCTCAACTGGTGGTGTCATGGTATTCATAAAGGTATTAAGTACCTCATTTTCATTAAGAAGATATTGTATCTCTTTATAGCACATATCATAATTATCACCATTCAATTTGTCCTGCTTTGATAATTCATGAATTAAATTCTTAGAGGCCATTTTCACAATAATTATCACGCAAACTTAAATTAGGCACTTAAATTAAAATAATTTATTTAATTTAATTATGAATAAAATACGAGGATACTTTTCTCCATCCACAACATATAATAAATATTTACATATTTAAAATAAATCCCTTATGAATTCGATTATTATTTAACATGCCATAATTTATTTCTAAATAAAAATTTAATACTCAAATAGCATCAAATAATAAAATCTCCATCAAATAACAATAATAAAATTATTATCACAAAAAAATTTTGGCCTTTTACCATATTTTGTAGTCACTGCTTGAGTGAAAAAAAAAGTTATAATAATTAAAAAAAAATTGGTCTTATGCAACAAAGCAATAAAAAATTATGCTTTGTGTTACACTAATATCAACGACCCTTTTTTTTTAAATTATTTCTTTTGTTCACAGCCACTTTATGCCACACTGAAGTATACAGTATAAAATCTTTTCCACTTATTTTATGACATATGATGATTTTATGATATTAATCTATTAACTTTAGCATTATCATTCATATAGAAAGTCATAAAATAATTCTAACACAAGCACATAAGAATAAATAATTCAACAACGAAAATCAAGTCATAATGGCTTTGATATTACTATTGGAAAGTATTATTGACAATAATAAGAGGGGCAGCAGAATACCTCTTAGAAGTCTGATAAAATTACCATGATATTGCAGCTAGAGATTACGAGCCCACCGTTGTTCCTACACAGACCTGAATCACGAACACATGGCACAGGAAGAACAATCTATACAAACGTCATTCTCGTCAACGTGAATGGCTACTAGAGTCGCCCATAAAAATTTCACACTTTAAATCCTAGGATAGTGGGTGATAACCCTATGGAGAATTGATGTATAGAGAGATTGTATTTTGTGGATATAGTATGACACATTTTGTATCAGAATTTGAAACTCATTCCAAAAGTCTTTATTTTTCTAATTACGTTACTTTGCCTATTGCTAGCACATATATTTATATCCATTGAAACCATGCAACTCTTGGCATGTATCTCTTTATGAAGTAATGCAAATTTTGGCATATGTCTCCTCATGAAATGATGCAACTCTTGGGATGTGTCTCCTTATGAAACTATGCATCCATTGGTATATGGCTTTTTATGAAACTATGCAACTCTTGGCATATGTCTCTTCATAAAGCTATGCAACTTTTGGGATATTTCTCCTCATGAAATTATGTATCCATTGACATATGACTCTTTGTAAAGCTATATGCCTTTTGGCATATAGATATATTGGTGCAATAGAATTTACTGTGTAGGAAGTAATCCACCATAATGTGGATGTACATATAGGTCTCTTATGACCTACGGTCAATAATGAGGGTGTTTGTTTGCAAGTTTTATTCAGTCAAATCGTTGTTTTCTCACTTAAAAAACACGCGTCGTGATTTTTAGAAATATGGTGGTGTTTATTTAAGAGACACAGTTGGCGATTTTTAAGGTTCAAAACGTGAAAATCTGGCTGCTACTTTTCCTAGCTTTTGAAAACACATTTTTCAGTTGTATTTTTTAAAATTATTTCAGACTAAAATATCGTATGCTTCTTCTTCTTCCTTTAATTTTTCTGGTTTTATGGGTTCTTAAATTAGTTTGATTTATTTTTATTTTTTAAATTCACTGAACACAACTGTTTTTTCGCTAGAGTTTTTTCAAAATGTGTTAGATTATTTAGTAATTTATATTTTATGATTTCTTTTCTTCTTTATTTTCAAGGTATTTTTCTTATTCTTTCTTTTCTGGTATTTCTTTTTATCTTTCTTTGCGTTTGTTTATTTATGTTTTCTGAAACTTTGGTTTCTAGTTTGATGGATTCTCAAGTCAGGTTTATTTTTGTTTTCTAATCCACTGAATATAATTGTGTTTTTTTACAAATAGTTGTGTTTCTTTAGACCATTAAAATAAATTTCAAATAAAATCAATTTCTTCTTGCACAGATCAAGAGATTTTAATTAGAGTGATTAACGGTAATAATTTGGGGAAGAGTAATAGTTTTTATTTTATTAGTTTGATGCCATTTTCAGTCTTTTTATATTTTAATCATCTATTTTATCCAAATACTAAAAAAAAACACGATTGTTTATTCCAATATTAAAAACCCGATTAAATCCAAAGACTTAAATATTTTTTTCAATTTATTTTAAATCCAATTCATACAAAATCTTGAATTTATCAATCTCTCAATTTTTCAATCGAGGCAACAAAAACCCCCTGTGTCTTTCATCAATAGTGTGCACTTCTCATTGAAAGATTGATTTAGAATTATGAATGTATTTAGATAAGATTTAGCTTTGTTGAATGTTGATATGGGAATAATGTGGATTAAGGATGTAATACCTGATATTTAGAGCGCCTAGTTGTGGCTACGTGTTCATAATGTATTATTTGATGCATGCTAGTAAATTCTATATGTATATGTACGATAGACAAATTAGAATGTTATATTGAGTATAGATTACTTCTATAATAGATTTATGTCAAGAGATGAAGAGTTACGATTGAATTTGAAGTAATAGACATTTTTATGTATGATTTGTTGGAGTTTGGATAAGTTATAATGGAGAAATGTGAGAAATTCTCACTACCAGACCTTCATGCGTGAAAATATTTTCTGTTTGAATTTCAAGTTTCTCAGATTTTCTTCACAGCTGTGAAGCCTACCTTTATGACAATTAGAATCTTTTTTGAACCAGACATGAAAAGTTTCTTTCATGGCTGTGAAACTCCTCTTCACAGACATGAAAGTGTCATGCTCATAAATATAATAACATTATTTTTCATTTTAAAATATTAAAAAATTAAAAATTAAAATTAAAATTAAAATTTAAATTAAAAATTAAAAATAAAATTAATGACATAATTTTATTAACTTCGTTTTTCATTTTATGACATCATTCATTTTAGTTATTAATTAAAATTAAAATTAAAATTAAAAAAATAAATTCTAATTAATTGTTATCAGGATTTTTTTTAAGGAAAAAAAAGAAGTTTTCCAATTTTGACAAAAGGGCAATATTGTCCGTAAAGATATATTTTTTGTTCAATTTTGATTTTTTTTTTTACTTGAAGATGAAGACTTGTGTTTATAAATTCAATTAAAGAAAAAATGTGATAGTTAATTTTTATATTAATTTATAGAATATAAAAGTAACTTATTGTAATTTAAAATAATTAAAATTAAAAAAAAAACTATTAATTCTCTTTTTCTAATTAAAGACATTTATTTAAAACCTAAAAAGGGGACTCAAAAAAAAAAAAAATAATTGTTGTGATTTAATATTTGATATATCATTTTTTATCTCATTTATTTAAAAATTTTTAATTATTAATATTTTTTTATAAATAATGTTGCACATCAAAATATATATAAAATAAAAAATAAAAAATTAAATAGTACATAAAATTTGATTTAACTGTGATCATGTTAGAAGGAATTTATATAATCATTGTGATCATTTTGGATAGAATTTGTATTTTTCATTATTCTATATTAGATAATTTAAATAGAGAATCTCAATACTTAAAAAGATGACTTTGATCGGACAAGATGACTACTAACACATACTTGAAAAGATGACTTCAATCAGACAAGATGACTACTAAAACATCTAATATCTTTTTTTTTTTTTTTTTTATGTTAAAAAAACACAATTAATAGAACTAGCCTGATTGTATTAATAGTTCAAAAGAACAAATTAATATGACCAACTCAATGCAAAGTTATCTTAAAAATTTTGGACATCATTAATGAACCTAGGTTGAATTTTGACTTAATTTTAAATTATAATTGGATACATAAATTTAAATTTTAAATTTCATATTTGAAATTTATAAATTTTTTATTTGAACAAGAATTTGAAATTTCATATTTTAAATTAAAAAAAATAGAAATTTTAAATGAAGATAATAAATTTAAAATAATTAAATAAAAAAATATATTTGAGATACTAAATTTTTAAAAAATAAATTTTATTAAATTTTTGAATCAAATTCAAATCCACTTAATTTTAACAAATTAAATAAGAAATTTAACCAAAATTTAAATTGTTCAAATGAATCATCACGGAAAATCGCCGTATCTAAAATAGTACTAAAATCATAACATTTGAAATGGTATTAAAATGATCTCTAGAACAGGCTGAGAGTTGCCCCACCCAAAAAAAAAAAAAAAAAAGGGATTAGGCATCCGTTTTGATTTTGCTCTTACCCATATGCCTATTAGAAAATTCATCCAATATGTCATGCAAATAGTGCTGCTCTACAAAACTAGACAAGCTGAAATTATAGTTTTTTTTTTTTTTTGAACTGTTCAATATAAAGAAAACCAATTAGATATGCTATACCACGACTACAATTCTGTCATTAGTTCAAATCAAGAGGATTTTTTTTATCCCGTTTTCATCCAAATAATAATAATAATAATAATAATAATAATAAGATAAAAGAATCCATAATCTTTTCAGATAAAAGGAGTTGCACTAAAAATTGAAAAACAAGAAGAAAAAAATACTAATAAAATAAGACGTGTGTTAAATTCACTGCAGAATTAGTGAATTTAAGAACAAATTAAGAAACTAGTATACAACTGATAGACTTGTTATTACTGTGTGTTGTCGCCAATGACATTGGTAGAAAAATTTTCAGGCACCATTCAAAACTTTAGAAATGGTAAAATGTCAAGATTATAATGAGAGATTGTAGCATTACCATTGCTTTTTCCGGAAAACATTGTTTATGTGACACGAATTAGGAGTACAACCATGATGAAAATACAAGTCATCAGAAAAATCAGAAGCCAAGTGAAGCATGTGGTCTTAGAACTTTTCGAGTATATCTCCAATGCCCGTACATTGGCACGACCGGTTCCAGCCAAGCTTTGCTCAATAGCCTTCTCAGTAGACTCAAGTATCTGCACGCAAATAAACGAACAAACAATCAGGGTTCAAGACTAAAACCACAAAATACACATTAAGCAATAGCGAGTTAAATCTAACGTGGCTCATAGTGTAACTAATTTAGTTAAAATAAAAGAAATGTCTATTCCACATATATATAAGAAATATCAATAAAGAAAATGTGCATATCCAGAACAATCATTGCATAACAGTGTTCACAGCTCCAGTCTCCAGATGTGGAGCTAAGGATATAGATAATTCTTCTGGGAGTTATGATGATGAGGGTGGCTTATATCCACGTAGAAATAAGCCTAATCAATCAAATGTTGCATGATGATGACCTGAGTACAGAAACAAACCTGCACAAGGAAATAAAAATAAAAAAAAAAAAAAAAAACTTGCTTGCATGATTTTGGCCTTCAACTAGTGAATTCAGTTTTGACAGAGATTGGATGCACATACTCCCTGAGATAGAGAGTGTCCGCTAGCTATAAATAATTATGCATGCATATTTAGAAAATATGAAAATTATCTATTCTTTATATAAAAATACAAAATATGAATTTCTATTTGATCAGTTCTATTGTAGAGAAGTCAGATTTCATGATGTATATAAATTAACAGTTTTTAGTGGCTATTTCTATCATTAGCAACAAAAATGGAAAAATAAAAGCAAAATTGTGAGATCAAGCCCAATGTGAAGGTGTGGTGTGAGAAAAAGAGCGAAAGGAGAAGTTTGCTTCTCCCTTTTCCTTGATTCATCAGTGGGCAAATCCCACATTTAAATGATAAGAGCAAAAAATTAGGGGTGTGTTCTTATGAAAGCAATGACTTGCAATTTTATAGGCGTCCATGTTAGTACCTAGAGAATCCATTCCAAATTAATTAAAATGATTGGCATCATAGACTGTGTAAAAAGTCTACAAACTTGCCTTAATTTCACTCCATGGAGTGGAATTCTTAGATTGTTCTTCAATTTGTCACTAGTGAAAAAGAATTGTCACGGGTAATTATAAGTTATTATTTTGTGAAAAATACTCAAAGATTTCAACATGACGTCAACTTCCAGTTATTTAATTCAAAAAGGGAAAAGAATTGCCGCCATAGATACCTCTCCAATTGCCATTCCAACCTCCCCTTAGAGCAAAATAATATTTTACAAATCTGAGTGACTTCAAGATAGAACTCACACAATCCACATTAGTCAAGTAATGACAAAAGAAATATGATAGTTCCTTATCTGCCCAATTAGTTTCTCAATCATATATTATGTTAAAAAAAAAACATTAGCTAAACTATTGACTACCAGATTCTCTAATGTTGCCTCCTCCAGAACATGCAAGAATACCGGCCAAAGCTAGAAATGCGCATTCTTTTCAGATACAATATATTTCCCATGAATTATCAACAATATCAGCAAATGAAATCATGTAAGCTCCATAGGATACCAAAACCATTACCTTTTCAGTATTTTGCAGAGACTGGCTCATCAAGAGGCTACTCTTTGAGTTGTTGTGCCAATCCAACCATTTCATCTGTCGAGTCCTCTTGAAGCTTTCTGTTACAGCATACATAAATTTAATAAGAATGCACAGTAAGAGAATTCATAGAACAAGTTAAAATATGTGTTTATCATGAAAAATTTTCTCATATTCATTTCAGGACTTACAATGTAGATTTAGATATTTTAATAAGAATGCACGGTAAGAGAATTCGTAGAAAAAGTTAAAATATCTGTGTTTATCATGAAAAATTTTCTCATATTCATTTCAGGACTTACAATGTAGATTTAGATACAGTTATAATACTGTAAGTAACGTTAGAGAGAAACCACTAAGAAGTAAAAACGTTTAAATACTCTTGAAGTATGGTCAATCATGTAGCTTATTAATGAACTCACATTTGCGACCGACCATTAATTTTCATCTTATCTCAGGGAAGTGGGGAATTAAGGAAAGGAAGGAGGAAAAACAATAAGAGCTAAAGGCCAATATTTATGTGTGCTTTGCCCTCCTTCCCCATCTCCATCCCCCAGTTACACTCTTCCCTCAGATACTTGTTATCTCTTTCAACAAAATCAGACTGATGCCACACAAGGGGCCGTGTTACACCAAATTAAGTTTTCTTTCTCTCTGTTGGAGTACACTTATCCCATTGAAATGCCAAACTAGCATCATGAATTATTCACCAAACGGAAAGATTGTAGTTCATCTCCTCAGGAGGACCATACCTGGTATATAGTCAATGCATCTTTAGCAAAAGAGTGGCCTCTGGGTATAGGTAGATGGCAAGTGATACTTGTAAGTGGTCTGTGGAACTCCCATTGGAGCCATATAAAACCTTTATATAGTATTAAATGCGAACAGTACCGAATTTACTTGAAAACTTAATTCACGGATCCAAGAGTACAACACTTTGTAATATTCATTATTATCAAATTTAAATAAAATATATATTTCACAATCAAGTGTACCCTGATGAAACTGGATAAAAGTACCTGTGCTTTTCAACGTGTGCTTTTGCTGCAGTATCCAGTTTGACAGGTGCTGATGTATCAACCTGAGTAATGTCAGGAGTTCTGTCATTAAAATTTGGGGCTGCCCTGTTGAATGACCAACACGATTCAAAATTGAACAAATTACGATGTAGAAAGGGAGGGAGAAACAAGAAGCAGTAATTGGGAGATTGCATAAATCACATATATCCTAACAACTAGAGATTCATTTACACAAATCTTCTTCTTAAGCCAGGAGAAGAGGGGAACTGAGTTTCTCCATCTGTTTTAGGACTTTCTGTTGCAGAACTCCCAGTGAAAGGCTCTTCAGATACCCGAATATGAGGCTGATAATAGGCCATATAAAAGATGGTTAGTAGTTGCCAACACCAATAATTTAACAAGATAAACAAACTGAGGCAACATAATAAATTGCATGCATAGATGTAAATGAACATATGCATGTGTGTACTCAATAGTATATATTCGAAAAACAATACCCTCACACCCACCAAAGAAACCTGCCCCAAACAATTCCAGATAAATTTGACAAGTAATTGTTCACTTTCATTAAAAGAGTAAACAAGAGATGCACATGATGCAGTTGCTCACAAGAGAGATTCTCCTCAGATTTTCTTTTTCTGAAAATCCATAAAATGTGGAAACTCAAAGAAATCTGAAGGATTAGAAGACAGAAAAGTTGGGGATAATAGTGTTATCCAAAAAAATATTATAGATTGATTGATTGAGTTCCAACAATGACAAAAAATCAGTAACAGATTTTTTTCCCATGAAAAATGTGAAGAATGTTTGATATTTAGGAAAAGAGTTAAGACCAAAATAAAGAGAAACTTAATAGCCTTCGGGTTAGACCAACGTTTGCCAGCATTTAAACAGCAGAGAAGCATTATTCAAGGCCTACTATGTTCATGAAAATTATAAAGTTAAAATTGGCATTCAATTGTACAACTTCAAAATAAAGATTTATAGAAAAAACAATAAGCACTGAACTTTAAATTATAAGATTCACATATTTATTTACATACGCACTGCCGTCAATGCAACACTCAATGTGAAAAAGCATGGATGAATAGATAACACGAGAACATATTTGAACTTCTAACCGTTACACTTAGTGTAAGCAAAAGGGGTAAACGATTGGAAGAAGGAACACATGTCATGAAAGAAATTAAACCAAATAAACGTGTTGCAATCTAAAAAGTCAACACATTCACTGAGATGGACATGATAAAAAAAAACAGTTTATTCAATAGATGATTCAACAGTGTCCAACAATTTAAATTCTACATCATACAACGCACCAATGGGGCAGCTAGTCTGGAAGCAATGGCCTCAATCTTCTCTGAATAATCATTCACCTTAGCTTTTGAAACTCTGTTGAAATGTATTAAAAAAAAAAAGTAGCACTGCATTTAAATCTCAGAGACTGTTACATGAACACGAAACTTCAACCACTTGTGAAAGATATATATATATATATATATATATATATATATATATATATATATATGAGGGGAGAGAGGGGCAAGGGGCGATAGAGGCAGCCCGTCATCAAATGCAAAAGGAGGAGAAATCTGGCTCACAATCAGAGAAAGATAGATGTATTATAAATAGGCTAGTTTTCCTTGGACAGTTGCGAAAGGCTTCAATATCAGATTTCCTTGAAAAGGGCATTTGAAATAAGTTTGAATATGCAGGAAATTCTCATACAACTCTAACTACAAATATAACAGAAGAAATTAAGAAAGTATAGATACCTAGGTAAGCCATCTAGAGTTCTCTCTTTAGCCAGTCCTTCCAATAGTTTCCGTAAAGTAGCAACATACTACAAAGTTTCATTATTTAGATTATCCAACGGATAATGAAAAACAATCAGATTTCCTATGAAGAGGAGGAAATGATGGAGTTGAGTTCACTCACACTGCCAATGCCATTTATAGAATCAGATTACACAAACCATAAAAAAACTTATCATGATTCATGAAAAAGAAGCATTATGAAAAGAAAAGTTTGAGATTCAATTGCAAGTGAGACCTACGGACATACATGTATAAGTTTAGCTTTATTTTGTTGTCGTGGCGCGGCTGCAAGCAACCTCCTTAAGTTTATTTCTGTTTTACTGATTTCCATTACAAGATCCTGTGGCCATGATGAAAAACAGTAGGAAAAAAGTAAAAACAGATTTCAGTTACATCTTAGTGTTAATTAAATGCCAATTTCATATCACCTACATATGAAAGATTAACGTCATAAACAAAACTATGCCATTACTAAATTACGGAAAATTGAAATATTTCAACTTCTGGGAGATTTCCTGGTGTTCAAATCTGCGAGCTTGAATCTGTTCTGTTTCGCAATACACATCTCTTTGCAGGTGCATTGATGAGGGAAAATTGTGTATAGTTTGATAGAATCTATCACATATGCACATGCAATTACTGAACTTGCTCCAAGATAAAGAAATTAATTTAACGACTAAGGCCATGTTTAGTTAGTGGAATGAAATAGACAAGGAATAGAATAGACAATGAATAGAATAGCTATTCCTATTCCAAATTTTGGTTCAAATAATATAATAACTATTCCATGGTTAGGTTAATTGGAAAAAATGACTATAAAACCCTTCACTATGAATTTTATTATTTATTTAAAATTTAATTTCGTAATTGTATTTTTTTTCAAATTTAATTAAAAATAACTAAAATTATCACATAATATGACAATTTTCAAATTCATTGAAATTAAAATATTATTTTAAATTTCAAATTACTGTTATTACATTTTGGCTATTATAATTGTAACACAACATTAATTCAATGGTTAAAACTTGATTTATTCAGATTAAAAAATTGAAAAGTTTTTATGAACTAACCTCCAAGATAATCATATCAGCCCGTAACCAGTCACCTTTCCTGTCCTGACTAGTCGCTTAATAGTTATTCAAATTTTCTTAACCTGATCAAGAAGAAAACAGGCCAAAAACAGAAACTTGTCAATATTCTTATCATTCAAGAATCAAGATTTCAATAAAAATACTGAAATACTCACAAATCCTAAACATGGAAAGCAAGATCTCTTTAAAAGATTGAAAAGAATTAACTCGTCAAATAATCTTGAAACCCAGAAGCGAGAGTAAATGATCACAAGCATTACAACTAATTACTTTTCAAAAAATGCAAGAACCCAACCACTGATGACCTCTATGAGAAATTAAATAAGAAAATAATTACCACTGTTATCTTAAAATCTGGCCCCTGATCAAACTATTTGAATCATAATTTCAATCCATAATTTAACCAATGTAGGCACATGCTTAGGAGAGATAAGGAGGAGAAGCTTGTTAACATGTAAACGAAAGATGAAGGGCTATACCACATGATACATAGGTTAGTCTGGCATTCAAATAATTTTGATCAGATAAACCACACGAAAACTAAAATTTTTACTGAATTTAAATTGTATTATATCATTATAGCAAGTAATGTTAGTTATGAGAATAATTCCAATTAGTATTACTTCAATAAATAAAAAATAAAAATTTTAGCAGTTCAAGATTCACCCCGGTTCTGAAAATATAATATCTACACAACAATAGTTCTAAAATTGTATGCTAAATAAGTAAAGCTACATAAGAAGGTTCCACAAGCATATATTTCAAGCATATGAAAGCAGAAACAGAAATAGAAATCAGTAGGCATATGAAAGCTAGCTAATAAGGCTCAAAATTTCAAGAAAGTAGAAGTCTTTTGAAACTTCATTACTTCATGATGATGGTCATTTTTTTTAAATAATGTTATGGCTTTGTTTTAGAGTTACCACGAAAAATGGGGCAAGTAATTATGGTATGCTTAATAAAAAAAAAAGTTATCATGAGTTTTCACTTTTCTTTTATCAGCCATGAAAACCCAAAAGCAATTTCTTCCCCTCTCCTTGTTCTCCTTTCCTTTTTTTAGACTGCAGTCACACCATTACAGGGAACAAAAAGGTCCAACTTCCAATCCTAATTCAATCCCCAAACCCAATTCTAGAGCTATAATTTGGTTCTAATTTATCATTCATTGGTTCACTGGCGGAACCACAAGGGGCAGTCTTGGCTGCCCTAAAATTCTTAAATACATGTATATATAGATATTTATAAATTTTTTAATTGATTCCTCCAAATTTTTAAATACATGTAAATTTTTTAATTCATCTTAAAAAAAAAAAATTATATATAATTAATAATATTAAAATTACATATAAATTTTTAATTAATCTAAAAAATAATTATATATAATTTATAATATTAAAATTTTTTATTAATTTAATTTTAATCTTTTTAATAATATTAAAATTATATATAAATTTTTAATTAATTTCTCTAAAAATTATATATAATTTATAACACTAAAATTTTTTATTGATGGGAATAAAATTTTTGATTCTGCCTGTATTGGATATACTAATAATAGTGATGGGAAAATGAAAAAGTTACATTCCCAATCCCCATCCCAATTTCATGTCTAGGGTTTTGCAAGAGATGAGAAGATGATGCTAAGTCATACCTGATCGGAGATTGATGAAGAAGTGACGGTTCTGAAGATGCGAAATGTTGAGAGGAGTGGAGAGGAGCAGAGATAGACTCTGCCGACTGCCAGGGACAATTGTAATTGATGTAGATGAACTTGCTGTGTCTTAACGACAAGTAGTTTGTTACCTCTAAAATAAATTGGGTCTGATGCTTCTTTAATTAAGAATTAGGCAAAAAAACTGGCCCTGAAAATTCAATAAAATATCCAATTAACTCATAATTAAATCTGGGAATATTTTTTATTTTTTACTGAATTTAACTCTATTTTAACCACAAAGAATAAAAATTTATTTTTATATTTTTAATTAATTACTTAAAAGTTCTTGAGCATTTCTAAATCAAAATCAAATACTAAAATTAAACCACTCTTGTTCAATAACCCTAACAAAATTTACAGATATGTTCGTAATAACAAGCAAATATGATTCAAATTAAACAAGTTGTACATTTTAAACTATTTATTTAGTAATTGTCATCTCATTCTTAACACAGTACGAAATAGATTCAAAAAATGGTACAGTTTCATTCTAGCTTCTCTAACACAGGCATAAATCATATTGTTTTCCATAGCAAACAGTATGACTTCCAAACATGCTTGGAAGATTTCAAGCATCTAGTTATTCTTCAATTGGAAGCCAAGGAATTTAGTTTCTTTTCAAATAATTTGGCCCGCCTAAGAGCTTCCAAAGCCTCAGCTTGCTTCCCTGACCGTTTCAAATTTACTGCCTTTACCTTTTCCGCCTTGATCTGCTCTTCCAAATGAATTCGCTCCTGGGTAACATTTTCACCCTTGTGAGGATTAAGTTTGACAGGCCCTGGTCTTTCTGGGATAACATCTTCAATACCAATTGCTTTTAGGGCAGATAGAAGTTGAGGATCGAGAAGATCTTCAACTAGTGCATCATCCGCTTGTTCTACCATACTGACATTTGACTTGCTAGAATCTTGAGAATTCGCCTCTTCTAACTGCGCTTCAAGAGCCTTAGCCAATTCAAACTCAGCTTCTGCTTCTTCTATTCGGCCTTCTCTTCTTAGTTTCAGTGCTTGCCGTTTGTGGCTAAGGGACTCCTGTTGTAACTTGAACCGATCACGTCCCGATAACGGTTTTGGAGCCAAGTTGGATGAACTTGGCTCTTTTTGTTGAACAGGAGAAGCATTGGATTCAACATTGGACACAGATGTTGAAACATTATGTGTACTAGTTTTAGCCTCAGAAGTCTCTGCCTCCAAACTCTTCTCTAGAAGCTTAGCCTGCCGAAGTTCTTCTCGAGCCTCCAACAATTTTCCTTCTCTCTTTAAAGCAACTGCCTTCCTCTTACGAGCCAAAACTTCTTGCTGAAGGGAGTTTTTGTTGTTTTGAGAAACCAATTTCCGAGTATAATTTGTTTCATAAGAAAGTGGTTTTTCATCTGCATTAACTGTCGCTTCCCTCTTTTCAGTTGTAACATTTACTTTGCTCCTGAGATTTTCAGGAGAACCTGTCAAGGACCCTAAATCAACAATGCCCTCAGCCTGATGTGAAATGTCAGAACCAGAACTGAATCTATCTTCTTTGCTTCTGAGATTTTCAGGAGAACTTATCAAGGACTCGACCTGAACATGGGCCTCAGGCATAAAGGAAATATCAAAATCAAAGCTGACTTTAGCTTCTGGATTTTTAGCTGGTGTTTGAGAACCTCCCCAGGCATCACCTGTCATCAAGTCCATTATGTTCCCAGATTGATGAGATGGAGGAATGAAACCATGGTCTTTACTTGTTCCCGCATTGCTGAGAAATCCCAAATGATCATGTTGGATTTCTCCTTTAGTACTTGGTATTGCAACTGAAATACTGGAAGAAGGAATTACAGATGGACTAAAGGAAAGACCAGAACTAGCAGAAACATTTTTAGACAGCTTCCCTGGTGCAGTTACTGGTTCAACTTCTTCATTCTTCCACCCTAAATTGTTTTGCATAGAGAGCAATGCAGGGTCATACATATCTTTTTCTATAACATCACCGGCATCTCCTTCTTCAACATCAGTTTTAAGTGGCGGTCTAATTATATCACCCTTGGACCTATTAGATTCAACTCGAATTTCTTTCTTGGGTGCTTCCAACTCTTCCATCTGGGTCTCTAAAGCTTTTGCTGATATAAGCACTTCCTCTGCCTCATCAATCCTCCCTTCACGTCTCAGAGCAAGGGCCTTTCTTTTCAGGCCTAAGAGTTCCCTCTGTATTTCACTTTTACTTCTTCTCGATGTTCTTGATGAGATACTGGATGAGGCATGAGCAACTAAGGGCTCATCAATCTGAATAGCATGACTAATATTTTCCTTATCAGGTTTCAATAATGAGCTTGCAAACTCATTAGCTTCATCTTTCCAACCCAAGCTCTTTAGAAGAGAAAGATATGTTGGATCATGCAAATCTTGATCTGTTACATCCTCTCCCCCTTCCCCAGCTGGCATATTTCCATGAATATCAGGATGTTCAAATGCCAATTCTGGGTCCTTGCTATCAATGTTCACAGGTGTAGCCGTAGCCTTTGAAGTATTGTCCATCTCTTCAAGCTGTTGTTCGAGAACTCTACCTTTCTTCAATTCTTCCTCTGCCTCATCCAATCTTCCTTCCCTTCTCAAAGCTAGAGCCTTCTTTTTCAAAGCCAGAAGTTCCTTCTGAATCAACAATCTATTTTTTGGTGCAAGGTTAGAGTCAACATCTTTCTTCGCATGAATAATTTGAGAAGTTGAATCTTTCTGAATAATTGTGGGATTTTGTGTGATCAAGTTGTCTGCTTCGCCCTCCAGACTTTCCAGGTCCTTTTCAAGTAACTTTGCCTTCTTTAGCAATGCCATTGCTTCCGCAACATTACCTGCTCGTTTTTGGTTAAGTGCCTCTTTCTTCAATGAACGAATTTCACTCAGCAGATCTTCCCTGTCAATGGGGATAGAATGGACTGCTTTATTTTGTTGAACGTCATCATTGGTCCAACCCAATGATTTTAATGTAGCTGCTAATTCTGGGTCTACCAGATCAGCATCTGTCACATCCAAGTTTTTATCATCACCAAGATCATCACTTGTACCCATAACGTGATTAAAATCAAAGACATCCCCTTGCTCATATCCACCAACTAACAACTCATCTTGTGTATCATCACCCATATTTCGGATTAAAGCAGATATCTCATCATCAGAATCTTCAGCCATACCCACGAGTTCCTGTTCTTCAATCTGCTTTTCTAAGATTTTAGCTTTCTTTAGTTCTTCCTTGGCTTCTGCAAGATTTCCTTCACGCTTCAGGGTAAGAGCCTTTCTTTTATGTGCAACAACCTGGGACCTATCAATGCCACTGGTCCCTGCATTTTTATTAGTCCTCTGAGAGATGTCTCCAAGAAGTGAAGACAGTTCACCCTCCAAACTCATATTTACTGGCTTTTTATCTTCATCATGAGGATCAGCATCAGTCCAGCCCAATTCTCTTAGTTCAGCAGTAAGGTCATCCTTCTCTTTACCTGCTTGAGAAAGGAGTTTACTTTTTGTGAAAGACTCACTGGGGCCATCTTTATTCTGGGTCTCAGCCATGTTGCTAGCATGCAAAACCTTCCTACGATTTTTTCTAATAGACAGCTCCAAAGCATCAGCCTGCCTCTCAAGCTCTTTTCCTCTTTTAAAGGCTTTCAGAGCTTCCTCAGATTTCCCCTCTCCTTTCAGAATTTTATACCTCTTTTTTTCTTCTAAAGCTTGCTGACGTAAATCTTCAGGACTGGTTGATCCTATCTCATTTTGTACATGATTAGGCACATTGACAGAATGACTTCTCAGAATTTCTCCTCCACCCAGAGAAGAAACTTCTTGAGGAGTTGAGCATGAAGAACTGCTGCTTGTCCTTTGAACAGTGAAAGCAAGGTCAGTGTTTGATTGTTGTGCTGATGAAGAAGATTCCATTCCATCATTGCCCAGTAACTCATTCAAAATTTCATCCTCATACTTCGATGCCAATTTTGAACTTCCTGCATAAAAAGCTAGCAACATTTAGATAGAAAGTAGTTTATCATACATGCATTCATAGATAAATACTCAACTCAACTAAGCCTTAGTCCCAACTACATGCATTCATGGACAATGATGGACATTAAACATATAAACATTTCAGATATAAAAGTCCATGCCAAAATACAATATTCCAAGCATTCCTACATTATGCTCATCTACTATCACATTAAATAAATCAATGGGCTGCAGAAATTTTCTTCTGAACAGATAAATTAGATAGCTGATATATCATAAAGAAAAAGAAATTAGCAACACACTTAAGCAACATAAGCGTCTTATAGTGTAAGCAATTCTACAATAACAAACTTAGCCAAAAACTGAAAAACATACCTCTAGCAGATCTATTCCTGTGCCCATATCGCATTTCAAAACGTGCAGCCTCTTCTAGCTTTTTACAAGGTTCACATATACGCACAGGCGAATCACCTTGACCACGTAAAACCATTCGTTGCTGAGTACAACTGTTGCAAAACAAACCCCCACATCTTCGGCAATGATGCTGAAAATCCAAACACAAAATTTTTTTCACTAACTTGAAAATGGTAGCCAATCTTGCATGAGTAATACAAACAAAACAATAGATTAATAACACCTAACACTTAATCAAGATAAACTTACATAAGAATTAAGTAAATACAATTAATTATGTGAAATGGTCAAATTCCAAATTATTATGGGATTGATAATGAATCAGAGAAAGTGAAAAACCTTGCGATTGATGAAGGTGAACTGAGAGGAACAGCCTTGGCAATGTGAGGCATCAACCACCCAATTACTCCCTCTCAGAGATGGCTTTGCTGGCAATCCAATCTTCTCCAACATCTCCTCTCTCTCTCTATATATATATTTTTAAATCGAAATCGATCAAAAATTGAGAGGATTGAATAGAGAGAGAGCTTTGTAGAAATTTAGAGGGTTTTTTTTTTTTAATATGCTCGATGAGAAAGGAAGGTTATGAAAAGAAGCAGCTCTCAAGTCTCTTTTGTGCTTTCGATGTTGACGACGGCGGCGAAGAAACGACTTCGGGCCTAAGGCCTTGAATTAAAGACGACGTCGTTTATGTAGTGTAACCAGGCCCTGGCCTAGTTGCTGGACAATTAAAGCCTGGTCTAGTTTACTTTAATAAACCAAATTGGGTCTGGGCCATTGAACTTTTATCCATTGATTATTGAAAAGCTTCTTCTTCTTCTTCATTTGTTTTGTTCTTTACTTGGAAAGATTGTGGGTAACAATTCCCACCCTTGATTGGACACATGAATCTAGCTATCCACCAGTATTATCATATACGAATTTATAAACATTTTATTAAGAAGGACCAAAACTGAAAGCGTTTACTTTTTTATATTAAAATAAAATTAAATAATCTACTTTTTTATATTAAAATTATATAGTTTTTTTAGATAATTATTTTTACTTTAAATTTTAATACAATCAAAATATTTTGTCTTGCCCATATACAATCTTTCAATGCCGTAGCCAAAGTGAAACCATGGCATTCAGGATTTCACCAGGTGGCGATAATCTCTGGCGGAATTAGAGGATGTTAGGAATAGTCTTGGCCCATTCTAAAATTCTTAAATATATATACATATAAATTTTTAATTAATTTTTAAAAATTTTTAAATATATATATAAATTTTTTAATTGACCCCAAAAAAATTATATATAAATAATAGTACTAAAATTACATATAAATATTTAATTGACCATCCAAAAAAAAAATTATATATAATTTATAATATTAAAATTTTTTACTAATTTAACTTTGTTTCCCTTTAATAGGACTAAAATTATATATAAATTTTTAATTAGTCCCCCTAAAAAATTTATAACACCCCAATAGATATAATAGTAAACGGTAAGGTAATACAATATAAATTATGGATGTGGCAATATATGTGATATTAATTTAACCATAAATAGGCTCAATTAATTACTGAGGTATATAGAGGATAATATTTATTGAAGAATTGTAAGGATAAAAATAGGTAGTATTATCAGAAAATTATTTTTACAGCATTTTAAAAATTTTTTATAAAAATTAATTAAGGATATTTAGAATTAAAATTCTAAAATATTAAGGAAAAATAATTTGAGATTCAAGATGAAATTATAGAGATAAATGGATAGTAAAGAGATGGAAATGATAAGAAAAGCCGACTTTTAGAGAAATTTGCCTGTAGACGATTTTTAATTAATTTTCAACAGTAATTTGTACAAATTTCTTTTATATGATTTAATTTTGATGGATTATGGATTAATTAAAAATAAATTGAAGTATATATGATATTTAAGGTGAGTAAAATAGATACAAAGTAAGAAAGGAATTAAGAGACGTAAATTGTCGATTTTCGGAGTTTTGCCGAAACTGGTTCGGTATAAAAATTTTGTAGCTACAGAGGTTGAATGATTAAGTTGAATTGAGGTACAAAGGATAATATAAGGTTCCATAAGACTTGAATGCCAATAATTTAAGGATTTAATTGAAAAGAATTAAAAAGAAATGTGGTAGCAATTATAATTAAGGAAAATTATGGGCAAAATATGTAATTATCAAAAGATGTGGAACCCACAAATAAAATATTAATTTTTTTTATCAAAAATTCTGGAACATTTGATGGGTTGGCCAGCCATATGTTAGCAAGGGAAAGAATTGTTATTGTGCATAATTTCCTAAGTGTTATAAGGAATTGACAAGTAAACAATTTTAGAATAATCTAAATTTTTCTTCAAACTTTTGCATCTATTGACTTGGTGTTTATAAAAAGAAAATGAGAGAATGGTTTTTCTAAAGTGGATGACTGAACCTTCCATGTAGAAATAGCCACTAAATATTTTCAATCCAACCATAGAAACCAACCAAATAGATTAGGAAAGACTTGATGGAAGAGGAGGGATGACAGAAAATTGATGAAAAATTTTGTATTCAAGCAATTTGGTGGAAAAAGAGGAGGAATAATTCTAGATTTTAACTCAAGATAAGTGTCTTAAACTTCAATTTTTAATTTAATTTAAGAGTTCTATAGCTTAATTTAATAAAGAATTGAGTTAATTATGCAAAAAGAGTAAGAGATGAACTAAGGTTTAAAGGGTGATTCTGAATCTGTGTTAAGGTGGTAGTTTGTAGTTCAAATTCTGAATTTTTAATGTATGAATTTGAGGTTAGTCAAAACATAAAAATTATAGATAAATATGTTAATTTGATGTCTGAAAAAGAAATTTGGGAAATTCGAAGTAAGGAGAGAGTAATTGAATAAAAACCGTAACTGGTCAGAATCAGGGTTACAAGAAAAATGTTTCTATATTTTAATTATGTAGAATTATAGAGATAAAATTAGAAGAAGTGTTTAACATAAAAAGCGTTATGTCTTATCTATATTCCTGTAAAATGGTTTTACAATTGAATTTGTGGTTTATGAGATATTGAGTCATAAGTGTAGATTGCCAGAATTGACTGGTAATCAGAACATATATTATAAATTTCTATTTATATGAGGGCTTTAAAGTCTAAATTACGGAAATTATAAAATATAAAAAATGTTTATTTATGTGTCATATAAGTTCCTGTAAAACAGTTTGCATTTGGAGTAGCACGGATTGAGTTAGAGTAAAAGAAGTAGAGTCTGCCTGAAATAGGACTACAGGACAATATGTTTGATTTTGAAAATTCATCAATAATTATGCGGCATCCAAATTAATCTGAATTTTGGATATGTTATAATATTATATGTATATTTTCAATATAAAAAAGAATTACAGTAATTGGTTAAGTATGGATTGAGATATAGATAAAAAAGTTCAGACTGTCAGAATAGGATTACAAGGCAGATTGCAGGGCAACAGGGCTGATTATGAGATTAAGTTTAAATTTGCACCATAAATTGTGTAGTGGTAGGATTAATGTGATTTTTGAATATGTTAGAACTTGATATGTCTAGTTTAAGTAGGAATGATAATTGAAACAATTGGATAAAGATAGGAAGAGATATGAATAAAGGAGCACAGGCTGCTGGGATGGAATGTTACACATAAAAATCTTAGTGATTTGGGAAATTTAGGAATTTCTTAAATATAATTGTAATTAATATAATTTTATGTTAAATAGTGTATAAATTAGAATTAATTGAATATATAAAGTCAAGAGTGAATAAATGACATAAGCATTGGATTAAGAAAGAAAGGAGTGGAAAATGTACCAATAGAAAGTGTCCAGTAAGGTGAGTAATATACATACTATTTTGCTTGACATTGCCTTCAAATTAAATTATTGAAATTTTCATGAAATTCTATTATTGGCCAAAAATACCAATTATATGATCCATGATTAATTTCATACTTTTTTATAATTCCAAATTATTCTTTTAAATTAATTTGCATGATTGACCTAATGATTCATGTATTAAACCCTTGAAAGTGCTTAAGTTATTTTTAATACCTAAAGATTAAGCACTATATGTATGGCATTAATGAAATGACAAACGTTTTAATAACATTGTGCACAGTGGTTTAATGATCCTAGCTAGGAGGGGGTTAAGGTCATAGCCATGCGGTCTGATCAATCGTATGAGTAAATAGCATGTATCGGATTGTAGTTTCTGCTTAAATAATCAATAATGATTCTGTCATTTTTATGATAATATGATATGATATATATCTTTAATGCCAATGTGAAGATATTGATAACCGAACCTACATGTTGAATGACCTTATTGTTATTGTATACTTTATATATATATAGGTTATCATTATCTTCCTTGTGAGCAATTCCCTTACCTAGTCTCACGAGTAAGAAAATATGTATATTACTCACTGAGTATTATTATACTCACTTCGTAATAATTTATTATTTTTCAAGAATAAAATTATATTGGTGACTGTTTCCTAAGTCATCCCTTTCTCCGGCTTGGGACGTCAAGAACTCCAATGTAATTATTTATTTTGAAGAATTATATTTATATACTCTTAGAGCTCCATGGTACTGTTAGGTAGGTAGTTGTAAGTATATATGAATGCTTTGTTCAATGAAAGTTACAAATGAAATGAAATACAAATGATGTGAATAAGTTAATGAAGTAAAGATTATAGAAATGCTATGAATGTTAAAATGTAATTGTGACTTGGTATACATATATAGAAGTATTTTATATATGATGTGAGAACTGTGGAGTTGAGGTTATAAGGAAGGTGAAAATATTGGGAGTGTAATTTCTATACAGATTATGTAATATGACAAATATATCATAGGATTAGATTGAAGATATAAGGGAAACCCTAACAAAATTTCTGTAAAAGTAATAATTTTTACATAGAAATTTAATATTAAAGAATGGTTTTAAGTTTGAGTGATTGATGATTGACGTGTTTGTCACGATCTATCTCGGAAGTCGTGACGGTCCTAGGGTACAGGTGATGCATAAGCGACCAGTACCGCGTAGAACCCAATAACTATCTATATAGCATGTATCAAACAAATATCATTCAAAATAAATATAAAATGCTAAAGAAAATTCGACAGCACCTCCTCTAAAATTTGGACTATGCCTAAGAAAACAAAACACACAAATAGCACTTCTATAATATTCCATCTCATCTCAAACACCAGGATCCCTCTGGATCTCCAAACAATCTCAATA
>CANXYC011485501.1:0-23666 GCA_948193065.1 Aleurites moluccanus
CTTCAGCATTTTCGTAATTATTTGGGTTATATTTGATTGTTGCATATCATTTAGGTTGTCATTTGGGTTCTACGCGGTACTGGTCGCTTATGCATCACCCGTACCCTAGGACCGTCACGACTTCCGAGATAGGTCGTGACACCTAGCTAACCCATACATACCCCATGGAGCAACTATATAATGAACATCAAAATACCAGAATGCAAAATGTATATATACATCAATGACAGCAAGCAAAATCCTCGGATGACAGATGATAGGATTCTGCAAATCTACTCCTCTTATGAAATGGAAAAACAAGTAAAGAGTGAGTATATAAGATTCTCAGTGAATCTATATGCATCGCCAATAAATATAAGATTAGCAGAAGATTCAATGCTATAAAAAAAAAACTCGATATAAATAGTTTACAGAAGCAATGACAGAAAATGCCAAAATAGGCCAATAAAGATATCATAGGTTCGATATAATAAGGAAAAGAGACAGATAAAGGGATGGATTGTATGAAATTATACAATATCCAGTAGCATCAGTATGGACTATATGTGAACATATAGTCTCTAATATATTAATATCAGTAACATAAACTGATCAGGTCTTATGGCCAGGACCATAACCCTTCCAAGCTAGGGTACCAATAATATAATGTGCACAAGGTCGATAGTATTTTTCCACTGCCCTGTCGGATCGGTAGCTTTGTCATACCATATTAAGATCAATATAAGAAAGAAAATTATCAATGGACACCATTATGCAACAATGGTATCCTCCATCTCAACAAGCTCAATATCAATCAATCAATGACAAATCAAGTAATTTGGAAATCAACAAAGACATGAAACAAAGTTGGAGTCAATAGAAATGATAAACACGTCGATAGATAACATTTCAGAATAAAGGCATCGACAATATAGATAACTCATCAGAAATCAATTGAATGGGCATAAAGTCAATAAAACATCAATAATAATCGATAAAACAATGACCTAAGGTCTAACGAAAAAAATGGGAAAAATATAATTTGGTCATTTGCGGCCAAAAAGTTGACGCAATTGGCATGCCATTGTCGCTGGCAATGGCAGTATTCAAATGGTTGGCCTACGAATTTTTGGGCATGAATTTGATGCAATATCGACATTTACCCCAAATATCAGTGAACAAGCATATTGAAGGCAATTTATAGGCAATAACCATAACTCAATAATCTTCAATGATTGAACCAAATAGACAAGGAAACACAAGTCAACAATATGAACAAAAACTAGACAAATTGCACAATTTAGGGTTCGGCCATAATTCAATTTTCGCAATTGGATTCCAAATTTCATTTTATCAATTAAGACAAGTAATTTAATGCATAGTAGACTCACCTAATACTCCAAATCAATAAGCACAATGTATTTGCTACCCAATTCCTCAAATCCTCGGTTTAGGACAAAATCGGCGATTTTCTTCGAATGAATTTTATACAATGAAATGAACATCAATTAAACATAGATTAATACCAAATTAACTTATTTTATAGCCAATTTACACATCCTAATCCATATACTCAAAATCCAATTACACAACTTTGAATTTTTGTTTGAAACTTGGGGAAAATTGTTTAATGCATTAATTGATGCAATTAAACCATTTACCCAATCCTATTATCATCAAATTAACCTAATTAAACCATAAAATCAAACAAATAATCAACTTATCCATAAACCCTAGATTGGACAAATTCTTTCCTTCTTTATTCTTTAATTTTTTCTTGAATTTTAATGGTTGATTTTGGTAGATTAGTGTTTATATAGTTTTATTTTATGATTTCCAACATTTTTCTTTCACAAATCAAGCAAAGAAATCAAATGGAAGAAGAAGAAAATAGTCACGGGCAAAAGGGAGAAGAAATGGCAGAAATTTTAGCAAAAAATCTCTAAGTCACCTTTATATAGTAGGACAAAATTGGCAAATTACACTTTTGGTCCTCCAAATTTCAAAAATGTGCTTTTGGTCCTTTTTCGCTCGATAATTCAGTAGGAAATTGGAATTCAAAGTGAATGTTTAAACATCATATTTTTATTAATATTAATTATTAAAATTAGTTTCAGAGCCGTTCTGAAACTCGGACTGCCAAAATTTTACTATTCACCGAAAGTACCCTTTTGCTCGCTTTATCAGTGTTATTTAATATTTTCTCCTATTCTTTTTTACTATATTCACACATGAATATAACTTATCATTAATCCTCAATCCAAATTAAAAAATTCATCCGTCGACCGTTTCGCTAGTTTTACAGCAGCGATATCGGTACCGACGATTTTTAAAAATTTTTCTCATTTTTGCTCTAACTGAGTTTCTAAAATTATTATTGGTCATTTCCATGATTTTAATCTATATACTGAGATCTTTATTCACTAAAACCTATTATATATTTATATAGAGTATTACACAATATGAAAAAGAATTACAGTAATTGGTTAGGTATAGATTGAGATGTAGATAAAATAGTATAGACTACCAGAATAGGATTTCAGGCAGAATACAGGACAACGGGGCTGGTTATAAGATTAAATTTAAATTGACACTATAAATTATCTAGCAATGGGTTTAATGTGAAATTTGGATATGTTAGAACCTTATATGTTAAGTTTGAAGGAATAAGAAGTGAAGCAATTGGATAAGTATAGAAAGAGTTATGCTAAACGGAACACAGTCTGCTAGTGAGAATATCTATATAGGCTATAAAAATTTGAGGATTTTTGGGAATTTCCTTAATACATATATAATTAATGAAATTTTATGTTAATTAATATCTAAATTGATATTAATTGGATTTGTAGAGTCAAGGAAGAATAAAAGCCATGATGAGTACTATAAGTGTTAAGGCTATGGAACAAGGAGAAAGGAATTAGAAATGTATAAGTCATAAACTAAGGTGAGTTAACTATACATCTTTAAGCATATTCTTTTCCATACCATGATTCATTGAATCCATATGAACTTTATTCTTTGATGACCAAATGATTCTTACTATAATTGTTGATGAGCCAAGTTTAAATTGATTCATTGCTATGAGACTATTATTGAATTTGTAAAGCTTATTATAATACCTACCTTAAAAATCTAATTTGTGATATAAAACTTGATTGAATATGTACCTTGATTCCCTAAAAGTTATGCTCACCAAATTTTTATTCAAATTCCACAATGAATGTGATTGATTATCTACCTTTGTACCAAAAATTGAAACCAATTATATATTTGCCGAAAGACATAGACATCTTTATTGACATGTATTGATTCTTTTGATAATAAGCCATATGTGTATAGACATTGAATGATCCTTTCACATTTATATTTTCATATGAGTACTTGATATTGTTATTGTTCCCAATAACCTATTATATATGTAGATTTGATAAAGCTTCCTCACAGACAGGATAGCGGGTAAATACCATTGGCAATGTGCACATTGATTTATATGGAACCCTAGCTAGGAAGGGTTAACTGTCCTATCCATGGGGTCTGATTAGCCTTATGAACATGATATGATATTGATATGAGTTATACGTGTTCATGGCCCACTATCTGTCTTTTTTACATATTTCTATATGTGATGCTTATGACGCCCTTATCTTACATTGCTTACCCTTGGTATTCATTTTCTTACCCAATGTTATTTATCATTGTCATCACTGTTATTGGTTCCATACACCCAAGGGCATTTGGTGTGCAGATCACTAAGCTTAGATATGCAATTTGATAACCTTTATTTATTTCTCATAATCGACATTACCTAAATTCTTATTGTACATCTTATATGTTATTTACCTCATTAGTTTTGATTTTTAATGATGTATACTAACTCACTTAGTATTTTTATACTCATTCTATAGTTATTTTATAATTTTATAGGTGTAAAGTTGTGATATCTATATCCAAGTCATTCCTTCTTCGACTTGGAAGATCAAGTGCTTCAAGTTAGTGGTTAATTATTAAAAAGTCATATTTATAAATCTCTAGAGCTCTATGGTACTGTATTTAGATGGATTAAAGATGTAAAAGTGTTTTCTGAATATTTGTTAATGATAATCGATATGATGGATATTAATTGTAGTATGGGAAATACTTAATGATTGGATTAATGAAAAAGATAATGATTCTAAAATAATAAGATTAAAATGTAACTTGACATAAGGAAAAGAAAGAAAATATATGTGTCTAGAAGTGCCATGAATATTTTTGAATTATAGAGATGAGGGTATAAGGATGGAAAATTATTGAGAGTGTAAAAAAATAATTTTTTTGTTCGAGTTGTGTAATTTTTAAAAGACCCGGTTTTGGATCGAAAATAGCATTAAAATTATAACGAAAACTCTGTCAAAATTTCTGTAAAAATTAACAAGTAATTAATGGGATTTAAATATTAATTAATGAGTTAAGAATGATTTGATTGATAATTGGATTGTTAGCGGGTTCTACGGATTTTCGGTGACCATAGGTCTACCAGTGACCTAGAACCGTCGCATTCCAAAAGTGGAACGTGACAATAACTTTATCAAATCAACATATAATCCAACAATAGGATGAAAAAAAATCAATGGATATTAATAGAAGTCAAGTAACTTATCAATTTTCAAATAGGTTACAAATCAATCAATCGATACTATTATTCAATAACTTATAAGCAATGTAAGGTACGTATAGAATAACAATGGGTCTAGCAAACAACTATAGGTTGGATAACAAAGTAGTCATTCAAGGTCATATGCACAATTGGCTAGCCATGTCACTGGCGACAATGTCATTGAAATGGTAGGCCTATGGGAATTTCAATGAGGCATTTTATCGAACACTTGGTGTGCAACATTCATTAGATAATTGGGCAAGGTTTTGGTGCAACATCAATATTGACCCAATATCAAACAGTAAGCTTACAATTTATGCAACACATTAGAAAATTAATTTCCAACAAACAACAATATGTAATGGATCAAATTGGCTTGTGAAACAAAGGGAAAACAAAGCAAAATTTCGAAGGAAGCATGGCGCAATAGTGGTTTGGCCAAACATGGCCTTTCATGAATGGATTCCAAAATTCAATTGAAGACATTAGACATGTTAAATGATGTATATTAAACTCACCAAATGCTTCCAATTGCTAAGAAAAATTCGTTTCCACCAAAATCTTCAAAGTAGGAAAAATAAGCAATCTTGGTCTTTGGTATTTTCTACACCAAAACCAACATCAAATAGGCTTCCAATGGCATTAATAAAACTTATTCTAACCTAATTAGACATTAAGGATGACTAATTTAGGGTTTAGTATCTTACAACTTCAAATTAGGGTTTGGAATTGGGAATTTCCATCAATTTGCATCAATTGCTGTAATTAATGGGTAAACCCACCTAATTCAATATCTAAAATACCTAATTAACTTAAACAATCAAAGAAAACACCATGTTACTTTATGATGATGGTTGAGCCAAAATCCCTCTTTGAAATATTCTTGAATTACTTTGGTTTTCTTGCTGAAAAATGGATGGAAAAAGATAGAATAAGGCTGGATTTTAGGTTTTCTTTACAAATTTGGCTTGAAATTGGTGGAGAAATGGAGATGGGAGGTTCGACCAAGGTGGAAGGAAGAAGAAGAAGGAAGAAAGATGATGGGAAATGGCCAAGTATTTATAGGTGGAAATGTCATGTCCCAATTTCGGAATGCGACGGTCCTAGGATGCAGGAGATACCAGAGGCGACCGACATCTATAGAACCCTATATCACATACTATAATCAATTACAATCAATTAATTAACCAATTACTCAATTATGTTCCCTTCTCGCATATTCTAATGGTAATACCTTAGGAATTGCAACCATAATTGAACAATAACATAATCAATTATTGGTCTGGGAACATCGAAATAACTAAGAATAATTTTTGAAACACAGTTAGAATGCATTTGTGATACTGTCTCAGAAAACGTCGCTATTAAATACACTGTTGGGGAAATGGCAGTCGAGGTGATAGATGAATTTCTGATTTAGACCAGGGGTAAAGAATCATATATTTTTATATGAAATTATGGTGAAAAGAAAGAGGTGAAAAATATTTTGGAATGCTGAAAATTTAAATAATGGCAAAATCATAAATAAGTTGAACTTTAGGAGTATAGTGGGAAATCAACTGTCTGAGTTTCAGTATGGATTTGAAAGTACTTTTATAATAAAGTACAGAGAAAAAGAAGCCATTTCACTTCCCACTTTGAAATCCAGTTCTCAACAGAATTGTCAGAATAAATTACAGAAGAAGATGGGGTCAAAGTATGATTAATGTATAGTTTAAGGATCCAAATATAATTTGCTATGTTAACTTAGTATATAAGCATGCCTTAGGAGAATTTTTGGCCATTTTTCTCTCATTCTTACCCCCACCAATTTTCAAACTTTATTTCTAAGAAAAACCTAAAGAAAACATTGAATTCACCTATGATTCATTGATTTCCAATCTTGAATCACTTGGAAAATAAAATAATTTCAAGATTTGATGGCTTAAGGAATTCGGGTGGACCACCATTGAAAGGTTAAAAAAGTGATTTGTTTGGTTTTATGTTTGTTTTAGGAGTATTAGATGATGAATTAGATGAGTTTTGTGATTAATTGCATCAATTGATACATTTGATAGCTTTTCCCCAAAATCCAAACCTTAATATAATTCCCTAGAAAAGGTTATCATAATTGAACAATAATATTATCACGACCCAGTTTCCTGACCGCGATGGTCTTAGGGCATGGGAAATGCCAATGGCGACCGGCACCTATAGAACCCAGTATCACATACACAATTTATAAATCTCAATATTTTATTCATTTTAATTAATTACCATTCATTCTGTTATTCTGTCATGCATTCTGTAATTATTCTGCAATTGGCTATAACAATCATATATCATATCATACATCATCATATAACTCAACATATCATCATCAATATATACATATGTTCATTTCCTAGCTAACCCATACATACCGCATGGAGCAGCTAGATAATGAACACCAAAATAATAATATAGAATATCAGAAATATACATCAGACAGTCTGTAGCAGGAATCCTCGTAAGATAGATGACAGGATTCTGCAATCTACTTCTCTCTTGAAATGGGTAAACAATGAAAAAGTGAGTATAGATGATACTCAGTGAATCTATATGCATCCACAATAATCAGTAAGCAATAATAAAGCAATGGTATCAGTAGAATAGATAACAGTATATAGAATCAATATCAGGGTACAGTATAGCCAATGAATATAATATAGGCTCGGTATCATATGGAAAGACAGATAAAGGGATGGATTGTATGAAAAGAAATCATACACTTTCCAGTGATCTGTATCTATATAGACCATATAGGTCTCCAGTATCATATATGTATCAGTGAGCATAAGGCTCATCAAGCCCTATGGCCAGGACCATAACCCCTCCTAGCTAGGGTATCAATAATACAATGTGCATATCTCCGACAATATTTCCCCATTACTCTGTCGGATTGGTAGCTATGCCAACCCATATAAGCGTCAATAGCAAGGGATACCATTATGCAACAATGGCTTCCAACAATCAATCAGTTCAATATCAGTCAATTTAGTATCAATAAGTACAATGGCAGTGTTATAGATAACATATAATGAATGGTAATTGGTTTGGCAATAAAGAAGGGACATGGAACAAATGTTGGTTCGGTGGTGGAAAATGATAGGTTAATTGGCTTGCCAATGTCGCTGGCGACAATGGAATTCAATTGGTAGGCCTATGGAAATACAAACCAATAGGCCAAAGGCAAATGAACAGGGCATTTCATCAAACACATGGTGGGAATATAATGGCAAGCCAATAGGTTAGGTTAGGCTGCAAACTTGATTTTCCCAATTCAATCAACTCAAAGTCACATTGTCAAACAAGGTATAGGCATTCAAGAAATAAGATTACACAACATCAAAATAGGATCAAATGGCCATGGAATTCAAAGGAAAAACAAGCAAAAATTCAAAGGATGAATAGTAACAAGTGGTTCGACCAACAATGGGATTTCAAGGTTGGATTCCAATCATCAATTCAATCTAATAGACATGTAATTTGATGCAATGTAAACTCACCTAAAGCGTCAAATCACTTGAACGAGCCAATTCCACTCAAATTCTCCAAATGGCCTATATAGCACACCTTTGACAAAAGTTGTGTTCTACATCAAATAAACCACTAATTAATCATCCATTCATATCCAATTGACTAATTCTAACATCAATTAACACAAACAAACATTAAATCACCAACCCATTTCTTACAACTTCAATTTAACCAAATCAATTTAGGGTTTCCTACAAATTTGCATCAATTGATGCAATTAACCACCAAACCCATTCAATTCAACCTAATTAACATCTAAATAAGGGATAAAATCAAACAAAACTCATTCTTACCTCAACTTTGAAGAATGGCCAAAATCTTTGCCTCCAAACTCCTTGAAATCCTTAGCTCCTTTCTACAAATTGATGATGGAAATAGGTTAAGCTAAGTTGATTTGCTACTTTTCCATCATTTTCCTTAAGAAATCTACAAGAAATGAAGAAGAAATTGAACAAGAAGAAAAAGAATGGTGGTTCGGCTCATATGAAAAAGAAGAAGAAGAAGAATGAAGACAATTTGGCTAAGGCAAAATAAATAGAAAATTCATATGGTAAAATTACAATGAACTCCCTGAACTTTCGTCCATTACACTTTGGTCCAAAATCTTCTGTAATTTATTTTGTCGATTTTGTTAAGATTTAGATATCAGAGTAGGGGGGTCAATAAGCTTATTTTAATTTATACTTATTTATAAAATAATTTTGGAGTCATTCTGTAACCCCGACTGACCAATCAATTTCCACTATTCACCTTTAACTTCCTTATAATTATCATTTTGCAATTAGTTACTTTTTCAGTGTTCCTAAATGATTTTCACCTGTTTCTTTTTACCAAAATTATACATAATTTACGGTGATCTTTTACCCCCAAATCAACTTCAAAAAATCTTCTGTTGACCGAACTATTAATTTCTCGGCAGTGTTCCCAACACCGCCGCTTTCCTCCAACATATCCTCGAATTTAAATAAAATATATGTCACTGCTGGAACAGGAATGGATATCTGCTCCGCATCTCCTGTTCACTCTCCCAAGTGCACTCCTCCATGGAATGATTCCTCCAAAGCACTTTGACCATCGAGATCTCCTTATTTTGAAGGTGTCTGACCTGTCGATCAACAATCTCCATAGGTAGCTCCTCGTAAGACAAATCATCACTGAGATCCACATCCAGAACCTCCAAAATGTGTGATGGATCTGATATATACTTCCGCAACATAGATATATGGAAAACTTGATGTATGTGGCTCATATTGGGTGGAAGAGCCAATCTATAAGCCACACTATCAATCTTCTCAAGTATCTCAAATGGGCCTATAAATCTTGGTGATAACTTACACCTCTTTCCAAATTTCATCACACTCCTTATCGGTAAGACCTTAAGGAAGACATGATCACCAACTGCAATATGTACATCCTTCCTCTTCGGATCAGCATAACTCTTCTGCTTACTGAAGGAAGTCCTCATCAACTCTCTGATCATAAGAACCTTTTCCATAGTCTCTCTGATCAATTATGGTCCCTCTAGCTGCTTCTCTCCTGGCTCCACCCAACACACTGAAGATCTGTACTTCCTACCATATAGTGCTTCAAATGGAGCCATACCAATAGAAGAGTCATAACTGTTGTTGTAGGAGAACTCTATCAGTGGCAGATAATAATCCCAGTTACCTTTGAAGTCTAGAACATGTAATCTCAACATATCCTCCAAAGTTTGGATCATCCTCTCCGACTGCCCATCAATCTGCGGATGGAAAGCAGTATTAAACCGTAACTGGGTACCAATAACCTCTTGAAATTTCTACCAAAATCGATAAGTAAATTGTATACCCCTATCTGATATAATCATAAAAGGAACTCCGTGAAGCCGCATAATCTTATCCATATACAATTGTGCGTACTGAGCTGTCGTGAAGCTGGTCTTAACCTCCAAGAAATAAGCAGACTTCGTCAAATGGTCAACAATTACCTAAATAGAATCATAACCCGTCGAAGTCCATGGTAGACCAACTATAAAATCCATAGTCACCTATTCCCATTCAACTCTGGCAACTCTATCTCCTGAAGTAGCCACGATAGCTTCTGATGCTCGAACTTAACCTATTGACAGGCTAAGCATTTAGACACAAACTGAGCTACATCTCTCTTCATTCCTAGCCACCAATATACATCTCTCAGATTATGGTACATCTCGGTAATCCATAGATGTACACTATATGCAGAATAGTGAGCCTCTCGCATGATCCGATCTCATAGCCCATCAAAATCTGGTACACATATGCATTTCCCACATCTCAATACTCCATCCTCTACTGTGAACTCTGTCATCCTCCCACTCTGTACCTCTCCCTTAAGCTTCAATAGATAAGGATCCTTGTCCTAAGCCACTTTAATATCATCAATCAGCAATGACTTCACCTGAAATTGGGCTATCAGAGCCTGGTTCCGATCCTAGGATCCCAACTACAACTCCACTCCTATATCTGCCAACTCTATCATATCTCTGATCAACGGCCTCCTGCCAATCACTGTATAAGCTAAACTTCCCATCAATTTCCTACTCAAAGCATCAGCTACTACATTGGCCTTCCCTGGGTGATAAAGAATCTCACAGTCATAATCCTTAAGAAGTTTCGCCAATCTGCGCTACCTAAGATTCAGATCCTTCTGCTGAAATATATACTGTAGACTCTTATGATAAGTAAATATCTCGCATTTCGATCCGTATAAGTAATGTCTCCAAATCTTTAAGGCAAATATCACCACTGCCATCTCCAAATCATGAGTCGGATAATTTGCTTTATGCTTCTTTAACTTGTGAGAAGCATAAGCAATTACCCTACCAATCTGCATCAGCACACACCCCAGACCAATCCGTGAAGTATCACAAAACATAGTAAATTTCTCCCCCTCAACTGGTAATGCCAATACTGGAGCACTGGTGAGGTAATACTTCAGAGTCTGAAAGCTACGATCACACTCATCAATCTAGACATAATGCTCCTATTTCCTCATCAGTCTAGTCAATAGAGCGATAAACCAAGAGAAATCCTTCACAAACCTCCTATAATAAGTAGCCATACCTATAAAACTATGAACCTTTGAAACACTGGTAGGCTGTGACCAATTAGCAACTGCCTCAATTTTTTAAGGATCCACCTTAATCCCATCCCTGCATGTCACATGACTAAGGAAGCACACTTCGGTTAACCAAAACTAGCATTTAGATAATTTAGCACACAACTGATGCTCTCGAAGTGTCTGTAAAATGATCCTCAAATGCTCTACATGCTCCTCCTCACTCCTGGAATAAATAAGTAAGTCATCAATGAATACAATGACAAACTTATCCAAGCATGACCTGAACACCCTATTCATCAAATCCATAAAAGAAGCAGGTTCATTGGTCAACCCAAATGAAAACACCAAAAACTCATAATGTCCATAACGGGTTCTGAAAGCAGTCTTGGGTATATCACTCTGCTTAATCTTCAACTGATGATACCCAGACCTTAGATCTATCTTCAAAAAATGGCTAGCACCCTGCAGCTGATCAAATAAGTCATCTATCCGACGCAACGGATACTTATTCTTCACTGTGACTTAGTTCAGCTGTCTGTAGTCTTTACACATCCTCAATGATCCATCTTTCTTTCTCACAAATAGTATCGGTGCACCCCAAAGAGAACTACTTGGTCTGATGAACCCTCTATCTAATATCTCCTGTAACTGTATCTTTAATTCCTTCACTTCAGCTGGAGCTATTATGTATGGTGGAATAGATATAGGGTTTGTGCCTGTATGCACCTCTATCTCAAACTCAATTTCCCTGTCAGGGGGTAATCCTAGCAACTCATAAGGAAATACATCAGGAAACTCCTGAACTACCAGTATCTAATCCAACTATACAGAAGATCCCTGTACATCCATTACATGTGCCAAATAGGCTGAACAACCTTTCCTAATCATCGTCCTGGTCTGGATAGCAGAACTCAGGTTAACTCGGAATTCCCGAATGTCACCCTGAAACTCAAACTCTGACTGCCCCTCAGGCTGAAATCTAACTCTCTTCCTATAACAGTCTATAACTGCCCGGTGCCTCGTCAACCAATCCATACTGAAGATAACATCTAACTCTAGTACATGCAACTGAATCAAATCAGCATATAGGATATGATCATCAATCTCAATAATGCAATCAGGGTAATAATAATAAACATCCACACTATTACCCATAGGAGTAGTAATCATCAATGGCACATCTAATAACCTTCTCTCCTTATTCAATTTAGGTGTAAAATGTGGTGACACAAAAGAATGAGTAGCTCCTGAATCGAATAAGGCATCAGCAATCTCATTCTGAATCAAGATAGTATTCTGACTCAAGATAGTACCTGTAACCACATTGTCTAATCTCTGGGCATCCTAGGTGTTGACAACACACACTCTGCCCTGGCCCTTACCAGCTGGAGCCTGACTACCACTAGGAGCCTGTCCTCCCCTGCCTTTGCCTCTTGCTGTAGCCTCTCTACCCAGATTCTGACTCACCTGTACCACTTGCTGTGAGACTGTGATAGATGACTGCTGGTCAACCCTCAATGGACAAGTGTTAGCATAATGGCCCTGCTGGCCATACCTCAAATAAGCACCAGTCCAACTCCAACACTCCCGTCTATATCTCTGACCATAAAACCCACAAGTAGGAATATTGGGTACCTGTGTAACTGGCCTCGAAGTACCCTAAGAGTAAGCAAGTGCTGATTGAACAGCTGGCTATCCCCTACTCTGTAATCTCCTCCTCGGACTACTGGCTAGAGATTTTTACTCAAATCGCGGCACTGGCTTTGTTTGCCTAGGATGGGAGTTGCTCTCCCCCCTCCTAACCTGTGATCCTGGACCCTCTTTTCTCTTATGGTCCCTCTTTGCCCTCTCGATCTTTTATTTCTCCTCCATCTGTGTAGCTTTGTTAATCACTGTAGTCAAAGAAGTGAACTCTGTAGCAAGTAAAGCATTTTGCAATCTAACATGCAAACCCCTCCGAAACCTACTAATCAAATCAGCCTCTATAGGTACAATATGAGTAGTATATCTACTTAACCGAATGAACTCCTCTGCATACTCTTCCACAGATCTATCTCCCTACTCAAGCTTCTCAAATTTAACCAAGTTACAGGTCTTCACCCCCTTTGTAATGAACTCGTCAACAAGTCCCTGTCTAAACTCTACCCATGTAGGAGGTGCTCACCATAAAGCCTGGGCTCCATCCATCTCGAAAACTAGGTCAATGCCTTACCCTTAAGTGATAGCCCAACCAACTCTATAGTTCTCAACTCAGAACACGGTAATCTCCTCACTAGCTTCTCTACCACCTCCAAGAAATCAACTGGATTTGTACCTCTATCTCCTCTAAATTTAGGAAAGTTTAGCTTCAGAAAGCTAAACATCGATACTTCTACCTCATCAATCACTCTTCGGCCTTCCTAAACAGCTGGCTCCCTCTGAGCCCCCACCAGCTACACAGGAGTTGGTGCCACTAGAACTGCCTCGAGTACTACAAGTGGAGGCACTATTGCTAGAGTAGGTGGTGGAGGTACCAGCTGTCTCTTTCGTCTCAAATCAGCTAATTCCCTGCGCAACTCCATCATCCCCCTCATCATCTCCAGTCTCCAGGGGTCATCGCCCTTCTCTGTATCCTCTATAGTCCGTAGGGATCTAGACAGACCCTCTGATACTGCTATCTCTCCAACCAGTGACTCATTGGAGGCTACCTCTGCCTCCCGGGTATCTCTATCTTTATCATCAGATATCTCTGTAATTTGTCAAGAAAAACGAAAATAGTCTCAAAAAATGACAAAAATGCAGAATAATAACATATAACAGACGATAACAACAAAGGACGATAAAGGAAATCCTATGCTTCATGGTATACTTAATTCTACCCCATTTTGTACTTAGTCACTATTCCTCTGTAATCTAGATTCACAGTCTGTAACCTATGGCACTGATACCATCTCTGTCACGATTCGATTTCTCGGACCACGACGGTCCTAGGGTATGGGAGATGCTAATGGCAACTGGCACCCGCAGAACCTAGTATCACATGCATAATCTATAAACCTCAATATATTATTCATTTTAATTAGTTACCATTCATTCTGTTATTCTGTTATGCATTCTGTAATTATTCTGCAATTGGCTGTAACAATCATATATCATATCATACATCATCATATAACTCAACATATCATCATCAATATATACATATGTTCATTTCCTAGCTAACCCATACATACCCCATGGAGCAGCTACATAATGAACACCAAAATAATAATATAGAATATCAGTAATATACATCAGACAATCTGTAGCAGGAATCCTTGGAAGATAGATGACAAGATTCTGCAACCTACTCCTCTCTTGAAATGGGTAAACAATGAAAAAATGAGTATAGATGATACTCAGTGAATCTATATGCATCCACAATAATCAGTAAGCAATAATAAAGCAATGGTATCAGCGGAATAGATAACAGTATATAGAATCAATATCAGGGTACAATATAGCCAACGAATACAACATAGGCTCGGTATCATATGGAAAGACAGATAAAGGGATGGACTGTATGAAAAGAAATCATACAATCTCCAGTAATCTGTATCTGTATGGACCATATGGGTCTCCAGTATCATATTTATATCAATGAGCATAAGGTTGATCAGGCCCTATGGCCAGGACCATAACCCCTCTTAGCTAGGGTATCAGTAATACAATCTGCACATCGTTGACAATATTTCCACACTACCCTATCGGATCGGTAGCTTTGCCAAACCATATGAGGGTCAATAGCAAAGGATACCATTATGCAACAATGGCATCCAACAATCAATCAATCCAATATCAATCAGTTCAATATTAGTCAATTCAGTATCAATAAGTATAATGGCAGTGTTATAGATAACATACAATCAATGGTAATTGGTTTGGCAATAAAGAAGGGACATGGAATAAAAGTTGGTTCGGTGGTGGAAAACGGTAGGTCAATTGGCATGCCAATGTTGCTGGTGATATTGACATTCAAATGGTAGGCCTATGGAAATACAAACCAATAGGCCAAAGGCAAATGAACTAGGCATTTCATCAAACACATGGTGGGCATACAATGGCAAGTCAATAGGTTAGGTTAGGGTGCAAACTTGACTTGCCCAATTCAATCAACACAAAGTCACATTGTCAACCAAGGTATAGGAATTCAAGAAACAAGATTAAACAACATCAAAATAGGATCAAATGGCTATGGAATTCAAAGGAAAAACAAGCAAAAATTCCAAAGATGAATAGTAATAAGTGGTTCGGCCAACAATGGGATTTCAAGGTTGGATTCCAATCATAAATTCAATATAATAGGCGTGTAATTTGATGCAATGTAAATTCACTTAAAGCTTCAAATCACTTGAACGAGCCAATTCCACTCAAATTCTCCAAATGGCCTATATAGCACACCTTTGACAAAAGTTGTATTCTACATCAAATAAACCACTAATTAATCATCCATTCATATCCAATTGACTAATTCTAACATCAATTAACACAAAACAAATACTAAATCACCAACTCATTTCTTACAACTTCAATTTAACCAAATCAATTTAGGATTTCCTACAAATTTGCATCAATTGATGCAATTAACCACCAAACCCATTCAATTCAACCTAATTAACATCTACATAAGCAATAAAATCAAACAAAACTCATTCTTACCTCAACTTTGAAGAATGGATGAAATCTTTGTCTCTAAACTCCTTGAAATCCTTAGATCCTTTCTACAAATTGATGATGGAAATAGGTTAAGCTAAGTTGATTTGCTACTTTTCCATCAATTTCCTTAAGAAATCTATAAGAAATGAAGAAGAAATTGAAGAAGAAGAAGAAGAAGAAAAAGAAGAAGAAGAAGAATGGTGGTTTAGCTCATATGGAGAAGAAGAAGAAGAATGAAGACAATTTGGCTAAGGCAAAATAAATAGAAAATTCATATGGTAAAATTACAACTTACTCCCTGAACTTCCGTCCATTACACTTTAGTCCAAAATCTTCTGTAATTTATTTTATCAATTCTGTTAAGATTTAGATATCAGACTGGAGGAGTCAATAAGCTTATTTTAATTTATACTTATTTATAAAAATAGTTCTGGAGTCATTCTGTAACCCCGACCGACCAATTTCCATTATTCACCTTTAACTTCCTTATAATTACCATTTTGCCATTAGTTATTTTTTCAGTGTTCCTAAATGATTTTCACCTCTTTATTTTTACCAAAATTACACATAATTTATGGTGATCTTTTACCTCCGGATCAACTTCAGAAATTCTTCTGTTGACCGGACTGCTAATTTCTCGGCAGTGTTCCCGACACCGTTGCTTTCCAAAAAAGTACCAAGTTCGCTTTCTAACTATGTTTTTAAACTTATTTCCCATCATTTCAAGACTAATGAACCACATTCTGAGAATTAATTCATGCATGTGAGTTAGGAATTTATAGGGTATTACGAATATAATAAGTTATTGATATGATAATATTGAAATAACTAAGAATAATTTTTGAAACATAGTTAGAATGCATTTGAGATACTATCTCGAAAAATATTAGTGTTAATTACACTGCAGGGAAAATAGCAGTCCGGGTGACAAAAGATTTTCTGATTCAGACCAGGGGTAAAGAATCATATAATTATATGTGAAATTATGGTGAAAAGAAAGAGGTGAAAAATATTTAGGAACATTGAAAATTTAAGTAATGGCAAAATTATAAATAAGTGAAACTTTAGGGGTATAGTGGGAAATCAACTATCTGAGTTTCAAAAGGGCTCTGAAATTATTCTTATAGTAAAGTATAGTTAAAAATAAGTCATTTCAGTACCCATTTTGAAATCTAATTCTCAACATAATTAACAGAATAAATTACAAAAAACGTTCGGTCAAAGGATGATTAATGGATAGTTTAAGGACACAAATGTAATTTTCCATTTTAACTTAGTATATAAGCATGCCTTAGAAAAATTGTAGTCATTTTCTGCTTCTTCCTAAACCTTGGCCGAATTCTCCTTCACCATTCTCCCACCATTTTTCATGCAATTTTCTAAGAAAAACCTAAAGAAAACTTGAATCAAACCTTTGATTTATTAATTTCCAACCTTGATTTGCTTGGAAAATCAAGAAATTTCAAGATTGAATGGCTTAAGGAATTCGGATGGATAACCATTGAAAGGAAACAAAGTGATTTGTTTTGTTATATGTTTGATTTATATGTATTAGGTGATGAATTAGATGGGTTTTGTGATTAATTGCAACAATTTATGCGTTTGATAGATTTTCCCCAAATTCCTAAATCTAGGTCAAAATTATTTTAATTGAATCTTTGATTTAGTGTTTGTTAATGTTAATTAAGCTTAGAATATGTTAATTAGAGGCTGATGGATGAATTATTTGTGATTGGTTTGGTGTAGAAAATCAAGAAGTGGAAGATTGCCTATTTTGCCTACTTTGAAGGAATTGGTGATAAATCAATTTTGCTAGTTTATTTGGAGTTCTAGGAGAGTTTAATATGCATCATTTATCATGTCTAATGCATTGATTTTATGATTGGAATCCATTCATAAAAACCAAATGTTGACCGAACCACATTTGTCTAATTTGCCATGATTTTTTCCTTGTTTTTCTTTTGATTTTTCATGCCATTTTGATTTCTTTGATTGTGTTTATTATTGGCAAATTGATGTTTTTTGTGTTGCCTATAATGTGAGATGTTTGTTGATAACAAGGGCAATGTCAATGTTGTACCATAACCTAGCCAATTTTTCCATTGTGTGTTGCACACTAAGTGTTCGATGAAATGCCTACTTCAAAATCCATAGGCCTACCATTTGAATACCATCGTCGCCAGCGACATTGGCATTCCAATTAAGCCAACTTCTTAACTTGATTTGTCTAACTTTTGATTCATCCTAATATTAATTGGTAATCATAATACTACCGTTTATTGTTTCATCTTTTGCTTATCTATTGCTAAATTGTAGTCTCATTTGATTATTCACGAGTTACTGCTACTTGATGAGATTGTTATTATATATTGATATCTATTGAATTGTTCCATACTTTTATTGACTCCGATGAGATTTGACAGAGCTGCCTCACCGACAGGGTAATGGGTACATACTGTAGGCAATGTGCACATTGTATAACGATACCTAGCCGGGAAAGGTTTACAGTCCTAGCTATAAGACCTGATCAGTCTTATGTTTATTGACACATGATAGATACATGTGATATGTGTTTCATAGCCCTTTATCTGTCTTATCCATAATATATATTTTTGTTGATCTATTTATTGATACTATAGTCATTCACTGTATTCTGATTTTGTATTCAAACATTTGTTCAGCAAATTATTATTCATTGATTATTTGCCTATTATTTATTGATATCCCAGCCTTTATGTCACGACCCATTTTTGGGCCACGATGGTCCTAAGGCACGGGTAGACTTAAGGTCACTGAAAATCTATAGAACCCATGAACAGTCCATTTATCAATCATTCAATCAATATTAATTCATTAATCAATACTTAAATCCCGTTTATTACTTATAAATTTTACAGAAATTTTACTAGAGTTTCCTTTGTAATTTTAATGTTATTCTAAACCCAAAACTAGGCCTTTCAAAAAATTTTACAGCTTGCACTAAAATTTATTTTTACACTCCCAATAATTTGCCATCCTTATACCCTCAACTTCATAGTTCAAAAGTCATACATGGCACTTCTAAATATTTTCTAAAACATACAGTATCACTGTCTCTCTATCACTTCATTATCATTGTCATTATCAGTCATTATACATTACACATTGCATTTTTAATGCCACAAAATTGTCAGTTATTTCAATATTTATACATCATTATACTACTCAATCATCTAATTATACACAGTACCATGGAGCTCTATGAGTTGACACTTATAACCTTTAAAGAATAATATTCTACCTTGATGTATTTGACATCCCAAGTTGGAAAAGAAATTGAATTGGAATCAACCTTCACTATCTCATTCTTGTAAAAATTATAAACCATAATAGGGTGAGTAGAAAAATACTCAGTGAGCATGTATACATCATTAAACAGGTGATATAAGCATATGATAATAAAATATATCAGTGGTAAGCAATATGATATAAGTTTAGAATCAATGATCAGGTAAACAATACTCGTATCATGTAGATAAGATAGATAAAGGGTATGGACTATATGTAAACATACAGTCTCCAGTCATATCAGTATAGACTATATGCGAACATACAGGCTCTCGTAATATCAGTATCAATATCAGTAAGCATAAGAATGATCAGGTCTTATGGCCAGGACCATAACCCTTCCCAACTAGGGCATCAGTACATCAATGTGCACATTGCTGACAGTATGTACCCACTACCTTGACGGAAAGGCAGCTGTAGGAAATCGAAACCAAAAAAGCAGCGGAATAAAAATATTTATTCGATTTCCTTCAAGATCCATATGAAGATACATATCAGAAGGTTAGGATTTATACCTTTCTTTGATGATTCGACTGCAAGGTTCGATTCTGAGTCAGGAGCAAAAGCTTTTTCACCTTCTGCCTCTACAGTATCCACACAAACGGATTGTCCCTCCTTTGATTCGTCTCATGAATAAGAAGAATATCTCTAAGATGTTTTGCTAGATACGTCTAAGCGAATTAGGATTAGGGTTCAATTTCATTTTTTTTTTCTTTTCTAAAAAATGGCATAAAATATATGTAACCTAAAATTAACATCACATGCATATTTATAAGCATTTAACCCTAGTATTAGGTCAACTAATAAAACCTTAATTCGTCCCATCTGACTTGGGCTCGAATTTTGGGCTTATATTAGTTCTTAGCTAAACCATTTAGCCCAATGCTTATTTTTTAATCCATCTTATAAATTAAAATTCCTATCATTGATCCGATCTAAATGTGTGACCCTATAGGTTCCCATAGCATTAGTAATGACATAAAATCATATTTTATGTCACAAGCAATGAGTGGTGTCTAGCAACACATCAATGCTACCTAAGTCACGAGAATGTCAATGACTCGACATAACCTTTATTGTGATAAAATTACCAAGTAATTAAATCCTTTTGTCCTAGATGTCTCGATTGAACATGAGTCATAGAATATGTCATACTCGCGTAGTTCAATCTTTATATTTTTAATACCTGAGTAGACTCCTAAATCAAATGACATCAATATCACATATATACTCATTTGAGTATGGCTATGCATTTTAGGTCTCACTCAATCAAAGGGCCCAAAGACATCACTCATGTTGTATAGGAGAGACAAATCCTATCTTGATCACTTAACATCCCTCTACATAATTTGTGGCATATCCAATTAATGTTTTTATAGTACATCCCGTTACGGAAGATGTTTAATAGTATCAAGATATACAACTCCTTATATTGGGATCTTCGATGATCTCAAGTCAAAGGATCATACTATTATTATCACTATGAGAAATACTTATGATACTCATACAACAATCCATGTAATATTCTCATGGTGGGTCAATCTAGTACATAGTTCTTCAACACTTACTTATGTGTTGACTTGATATCTCATATCTATGACCATTGTCATCAGTCACAACACATACTAGTCTCGACGTATTATTGATATCCCATTTCATAATAATACTTGACTAGAGATGATTTTAGAATATCTTATTCTAAGGACATTATTATGATAATTTATATTACGCAGTTATTCAAATAATCATAATAATGAAAGCGATAAATATATAAATCATGATATAAAATGTACCAAAAACAATCATCTGATGATTGGTCTTTAGGGAACAAATCCAACAACAGCTTTGTCAAATCCACATGTAAATAGGTCAATGGAAATCAATAACAATATCAAGTATGTATTAAGAGCATTTCGGTATAATGGCTTTCGATACACGGGTTTACTTATCAATCAGTACACAAAATGCATTTCAATATCACTAGCAATTAATGAATATGGATAAATTTCAATCTTTAGGAAGATTAAAGAATGCACAACAATAACAAGTGCATTTAATCAAGAAGGAAACATACTCATTGGGTCAACAAATCAAAACGTAAGTATGTATAATGATGTATACATTACTCACCTTAGATTATAACTTGTACATTTCCCTTTTCCATTATCTTTGATTCTTTGCCTTATCTCTTTTGGTACCCATCACATCTCTTATCCATTCTTGACTTTACATATCCAATTAATTTCCATTTAGATATTATTTAATATTGTAATACCCTATAAATTCCTAACTTACATGCATGATTAAATTCTCAGTTTGTGGTTCATTAGTCTTGAAATGATGGGAAATAATTTTAGAGACACAGTTAGAAAGCGAACTTGATACTTTTTTGAAAAGCGGCGGTGTCAGGAACGCTGCCGAGAAATTAGCAGTCCGGTCAACAGAAGAATTTTTGAAGTTGACCTAGGGATAAAAGATCACTATAATTTATGTGTAATTTTGGTAAAAAGAAAGAAGTGAAAATCATTTAGGAACACTGAAAAAGTAACTAACGGCAAAATCATAAATAAATGAAAGTTTAAGGTGAATAGTGGAAATTGGTCGATCGGAGTTAAAGAATGACTCCGAAACTATTTTTATAAATAAGTATAAATTAAAATAAACCTATTAACTCCCCACTTTGAAATCCAATTCCAGACAGAATTGACATAATAAATTACAAAAGATTTTAGACCAAAGTGTGATGGATGGAAGTTGGAGGAGTTAGTTGTAATTTGCCATTTGATTTTTGTATATATTTTACATTTAGGAAAAATTGGCCATCATCTTCTCCATCTACTTCCTTTGGCCGAACCAAGCTTGGCCATTTTCTCTTCATTTCTTCTTAATTTCTTCACCAAAATTGTTAGAAAAAGTTATAGAAAAGTTGATTTTTAGCTTCCTTCTACTTATATCTTCCATAAATTTACTTGAAAGCTTAAAAGAAACTAAGGAATTTCTTCTAAGGCATTTCGGCTAGATCATCATATTGAGGTGAAGGATTAGTTTGTTTGATTTTATTGATTAATTAGATGTTATTTAAGTTGAATTAGATGGGTATGGTGTTAGATTGCATCAAATACTAATTGTTAGAAATCCCTAAATTGCCTAGCTAATTTGAAGTTGTAAAGAAGGGTTTGATAAATTACTGTTAGATTTTGTTAATTGATGTTAGAATTAGTCAATTGGATGTGAATAGGCAACTAATTGATGGTTTATTTAATATAGAACTCAAATTGTGACAAAGGTGTGCTTTAGAGCTCATTTGGTGAATTGGCTTAGAATTGGCTTGTTCAAAGTGATTTGAAGCATTAGGTGAGTCTATAATGCATCAAATAACATTCCTAATTATTTGAATTGATGATTGGAAACCTACACTAAAAATCCATCTTTGGCCGAATGAGATTTACTATTCACATGCCTGTATTTTGTTTGATTTTTGCCATGTTTTCCCTAACCAAATTGAGCCATTTTGATGTTATTTAATTGTGTTTCTTTGATGCCTATACAATTGTTGATAATGTAGCTTGATGTTGGTTAAATTGGGTAAGTGAATTTCGCACCCAAACCTAACATATTGGCTTGCCATTGTATACCCACCATGTGTTTAATGAAATGCCTAGTTCATTTGCCTTTGGCCTATTGTTTTGTATTCCATAGGCCTACCATTTGAATGTCATTGTCGCCAGTGATGTTGGCATACTAATTGGCCCGTCGATTTTCCTTGCCGAACTAACTTTTGTTCCATACCTTTGTTATTTACCATAGCCTTTATCCTTGCTTGTATATTGTATCTTGCAATGCCTTTGATTCAAATATCATGTGATTTGGAAGATATTGATTAAATTGACAGTGATGATACAATTATTGCATAATGGTGTCTATTAATATGTTATACATTTATATTGACCTAAATGTGGTTTGACAGAGCTGCCGCACTGACAGGGTAGTGGGTACATACTATCAGCAATGTGCACATTGATATTGATGCCCTAGTTGGGAAGGGTTATTGGTCCCGGCCATAGGACCTGATCAGTCTTATGCCTATGTTATATGTGATCGACTGTGTTTCAGGGCCCTATATCTGTCTTACCATATGATTCTATGACTTGATACGACCCTTAATATTCTCATTGATTTATGATACTGATTCTGTAAACCTACATGATTGATATTGTACCATTATTCCTTATCATGTGTATATCATTGTTTCAACCTATATTTCTGTCACAGTCCAACTTAGGAGCCATGACGGTCCTAGGGTACGGGTGATGCTTATGCTACCAGTACCACGAAGAACCCATAAAACTATACTATATGGCATGCAATACACTAATAAGCTCAAAATGGCTTAAACATCTTATGAAAAATTGGG
>CANXYC011485640.1:0-30178 GCA_948193065.1 Aleurites moluccanus
GATATAACAGTATTGGGTCCAATGAAAAGTATATTTGTATTATAATAGCACACTCGTGCAAAATCCAGTGTACTTAAGAGTGATCAGCCTTTAAAGTTAGAGAATATGACACCCCTCTCTGCCACACAACCCAACACACAAACGATCTATTTGTTTAAAAAAATATATCCCGACACACAAATATATATATATATATATATATATATATATATATATATATATATATATATATATATATATATAATTTTTCCTTTCTTCTGAGCATATTTGCTTTCCTACTTTAGCAAATTTATATGGGAAAAGTTTTTATTTTACAAAAAAAAAATATTACGCAATATAAAAATAAGAATAGTCTTAATAAAAAAAATGAGGAGTTATGTTTTATTATAATCATTGTCATAACGAAGGGTTTATGTATTATGATAACATCAAGAAATAATTCACATTTATATGTATCTAAAAATTAAAAAATTTGGGTAAGATTTATCAATTTTGGTTTGATATGAATTTTGGGACAACTAAAATCCATATAAACTTCATAAATTCATTTTGGAGAATCACATTTTTAAAAAGTTATAGAGCCTAAAATTCGTACAAATTTATATCATAATTTCTTATTTTTAATGTGGAATTCAATTCTAATACTAAGGATCATAACTTGTCTTAATTAAATTTGTTCTCAATTTGCTGGTTTGGACATTTAATGAAGATTAAATAAAGTCTATCTTATTTTCTTTAATTGCATGTAAAAAATTATAAAAAAAATTGTCAATGGACAACAAAATTTCAGCCACAATATAAATCTTTTTGTTTTTTGAGAAGACAAAACCATTTTCTTTTGCTTTTAGGTGGACATAATTTCAAAGCTATTTTACCCTATCGCAATCTTTGCTCCCTAAATTTTTTTAATTTTTTGCTTGGCATAGAAAAAGTCTCCATAATTGAATCAAAACAAAGAAAACCAACAAAAGATTCAATCACTTTATAGTCAAAGATTCAATTCAGATCCCACAATGTGGGACTTCTTTATCATGTTGTCTTTTACAGCTTTTCTCAATCAAGTTAATTAGGTATTTAATTAAGAACACGGACGCTTGCAATTTGGTCAAACTATCTTTTCTTAAATTTGTCTTTCCTTCCTTCTATAATTATGGAGTAGTAGTAATATCAATTCTTTTTGTTATATAAATTATAAACCCTTTTTTTTTTTCTATCTTATATATATTGTACTCGTACAATTTGTTTCCGATTCAAAATTCTAATTTGTGTTGAATTTCAGTCAAAAAGAGGAGCAAGTTTCATGAATAATTTAGTCCCTTTCTGTGAACTTTTCCTTTAATCTTGGCAAATGGAGAACTAAAGCTATTAGTATAATATTAATTAATATTACAGAAGCGCAAGCCATACTGTCATAGCTTGAACAAAGTGTGTGTGTGTATATAATAGATATATACATATATATAGTGGCATAGTGCTGCTCAATTTCAATGGACAATAGAATTAGAGTTTGATTTAATTAGTAATTAAAGAATCATTGCCATTGGAAGCAATTTCTATTGACTACCCAATGACAATGGAATAATTCACTATGTGTTGACTATATATGTAAACTAGACCAATAGAAGATAAGCTCTTATCTTGAGCTAATTTTGGGATATAATATAGTTTTATTCGGTGAAAAAATAAGAGATTTTATAATTGGTTAGTCCAGTGAAAACTAATGTCTCTAATATAAATATATTTCATAAATTTAATTTCTTTATCTATAGTTTATTTCTATATTTTAATGTACGCTATATATATTGTTGTTTGAATTGAGTGCATGGCCTTTTTATATGCCAAATGCACAATTCAAATTGTTTAGTTTTAATTCCATATCATACATTCACCATAGAAGGTCCCATTCAAGACTTCATATACTTAAAGAAAAAATGATTACCAGCAATAAAAAATTATTAAATTAAAAAATCTTTTTATTTAAATTGCTTTTTAAAATAAATTAAATTTTGATATTTATATAAAACTTAATTCAATTCAAAACTCATTATTTATTTTTATTGTCAAATATTAAAATAAGTGATTATAAATTAAAAACACGATCATTTATTTTAATTAATATATTTTAAATTCTCAATTAAAAATCCAAACACTCGCGTAATCGATAATAGCAAAATAAATTAACAGCACTACTGCATTTATATCTGGCAACACTATATATACCTGTTATTAACTTTTGATACCATAAATATGTTATAATATAATTGTGTTCTTGTTTATTATTATTTTTATTATTAAATATTAAACCACATTAAATTAATTAATATTATTAAACAACTACACATAAATTCAACAAAAAAAAAAAGAAGAAGAACTGTATGGTTAATTTGTCGAGCTCATGATGCTTCTCCAAATTAAGAGGATAAAGAATATAGTATCAATTATGAAGTTTCCCTTCTTAAAATTTATTTTATAATAGCATCTATAAAGCTATTTTGTTCTTAATAATACAATTAAGAGACATGAATTTATTTTAGCCTTTCATTTCCCACATAATTTTTTACTTTAATACGCTTTAATTTTGATGTGAAAGTTATCATAAAATTTATAAGTTGGGAAATATATTTAGCTTTTCTAAAAATTGCATGAATGTTATATTTTTATATAAATAAAAAATACATAAATTATTCGCATACCCACTTAATTAAAAAATTATCATAATAAATCTTGATAAAATATATACTCATAGGCTTGACTTCACACTTTAATTTAAAATCTTAAAACGTTGAGTTTATAAACTCTTTTCGTATATAAATTTCATATATTTACAATATAGTATTCAATATATTTAAAATAAAATATTAATATAAATACCATATTCAATAAATACGATTAATTTCACATGGATATTATTATTTTTTAATTAATTCATAAATTAAGTTATGACATTAATTGAAATAGGATCGTTTTATCTAAAATTGTATGCGATTTTAACATAAGATTGACCATATTAACCATATATCTAATTGAAAATTCTGTGAATAAGTGATGCAAGAATATCAAATAAGAATTTACACATGAATAAATTCTGTTTGGCGTTTATAGCTGTACATCTAGCTTAGCTTTATATGAAAATGAATCTGGTGATGTAATATTGGAGGCATCTTATTAATAATTAAGATTCTCAGCAGCCTCCAGCTGAGATATTGGCACAAATTAAAGAGAAAACTTTGGCCACCTTCAATACAATAATATGGATACACATAAACAACATGTTTCCAATTGCAATACATTTAGGAATAAAGAATATTATTGGATTAATAATTCAATAATTACGTATTTGATTCTTATTTTAGAACTTAAATTAGTGTTTTGGGATCACAAATTGAATAACCTTTTTAATTTTTTTAAATAAAATTAAATATTGTACTAAGTTTTGCCAGTATTTAGTACATGTTATACATATTAACCTAATGACATAAGATTATGCATTTGATACAAGTATAAAAACTCCTAAATATTAATGCGTGTGCAGGGACGGAACCACCTGATAGAGTGAAGGAGCCCCCTTTTCTCCAAAACAAAAAAAAAAAGAAAAAAAAAATTATATATATATATAAAGCACATCAACCTCCTTAACAATCAAGTTAGCACCACAACAAAAGCTCATACATGAAATTGTTTTAGCTAAAATAAACAGTTTTGCAGGTGTAAATTCGCACCATATACTGCATTTTTTGTTTCGCATTATATTTATGTTTAAATGAATATGAAATATATATATATAATTATAATTTGATATATTAAGTTTTATTGCTTTCTAATTTGGCATCTAAATTTTGAAAATTTACTTTAATCCCAACTTTAAAATTCTGATTTCGCTCATATGCATGTGTACGTGTAGTAGGAAAGATTCTCAAAATCACATGTCTGCATCATTTTTATATAAGCTTCTAGTTGAAAGCTGAAACAAATCAAATCAAAGAATCCACCAAAAATTGGCTGGCCCTTGTTAGGTTCTTGGATGATCAAATCAAATCCTATAATAGCAGCTTTTTATCGTCCCACAATTTCATTAAAATGTCAACCCATGCCAATGCACATCACGAATATATATAACAGTCTCTATCGCCTTTGCCAGAAGAATCAAAATATTCAAATTCAAGCATCTATCTAAAGTCCCAAACCCAAATTATATTATTTTAGGCACACACCAAACGAATATAGCCCTATAAGTGATAACCCTCCCTGTTAATGTATCACCCCATTGGGACCCCCATATCCATTTAAACAAATTATTTTGTTTTTAAAGAAAAAATATAATAGCATGTGTTGTATTAAATTCATCTTTTTAGTATTATGAAAACAGGCCATTTGTATATGTTGAACGCCAAAATTTAGAAAAGAAAAAAAAAATCATATTTCGGAAAATAAATTAAAAAGATCACACCACATGTGTATATGATAGTTAATCTAACACCTGTCAATTTACATCTAGTGAGAAACTATATTGCAAGTGCGTCAGATTTGGATCGCATTGCACTCCACATTAAGTTTTTAAAGTTTTTTTTTTTTTTAATTTATTATTTAACAATTAAGTTTCCACTAACACTAATGTAGTTTTAAAGTAGGAGAAATTTTCAATCTTATGAAAATTTAATTAAGTAAAGAAACATAATTAATTATTTGCATTTTCTACAGTAATTGTGATTTTGTCTTCAATTTCTTCTTCTTCTTCTTCTTCTTTTTTTAATTTATGTTAGTTTATTGATATATAAATCAAATAAAAATATTTTATTTTTAAATTTAAAAAAAAATACATGGAAGATAGCTAATTCCTTGAAATAATGCCAAGAAAAATACAAATGGAAAATACAATAATTACATATCTAATGTAATTAAATTTTCTTGGATTAATATTAATCATCAAATGGGAATAAAAATTAATATTTTTTATAATATAACAACACCATTTGAATTAAAAAAAAAAATCACCACTAATAACAACAAATTAACGTCATAAACGTTTGGTGCGGCATCAAGGAAACCGCACCTTTTCCATTCAAATTGAGGGTAATCTATAGGATTTTTATGCCCTTATTTTACTATATTAATTATTTACACACATGAATTTTATATAATTATTATAAATTTTAAACGCGTAATTATACATTATCAAATATTAAGTATTTTATAAAATAAAATATTTTAATTAATTATCAAATAAAAATTTAATAAACTTAATGAAAATTAAAATTAATTACATAAACAAATTCATATTTTAATTTATTGATAATTAATTATTATTTGTATTTAATTAATAAAATAAATTACAAATAATAAAGCAATTAGAGTAATAATTTAATAATTCAAACTATATAAAATTTAAAATCTAATGTTATAAATTAATATTTTCAAGTTTTCAATTAAAATTAACAAAATTTAAAAATAAATATAATTTTATTAGACATTTTGTTTAAAAAAAAAAGTAAGTAATATAATTTGTAATATGAATTAAGACTTGCGTTAAAAAAAGCAAAATTTTAAATAGAATTATAAATTCACATAACGCTTTTTTTTTATTCTCTGCTTTACTTTTACTTTTAATTTATTTAGAAGAGTAACTATGCTAATAAAAATAAAATTACTTATTAACAATTAAGATTAAATATCATAATAACAATTTGAGAAAAAAAAATCAATATTTTTTTACTGGGCAATAAGGATCTTAAAATTTTATTAATTGAATATTTTGCACCAAAATTACAATTTGGATGTACAAGTAATAAATAAACTTACCACACCTTTCCATGCAATATCAATAGATAATTTACTTGGCATTTTTTCCTTTTACCAGTATGTGTGCACATGACATTGGAGCCATGAGTAATTTATAATTGAGAACAAATTGATATGAAAAATTATAATTAAATTGAATTAAAAATTTAATGATAAGTGGTTGGAAAAATGATAAGGATGCTTAGATTAATTAATATTCATTTCAATTTTAATATTATAAATTTTTAAAATTAACTAAAATAATCTATCTTGAAAATTTTGAATATAATTATAAGTTTTCAAAAAATAAAAATCATTATTAGGCTTAAAATAATTGATTAATTATAAGTGATGTCATTGGCAAAATTAATTAAAAACACCAAGAAAATAATGATGGAATTCTCATTTGGCAAATCCAATAGAGATTGGAGGATCTTTTTTATTAGACTTAACATTCCATCATTTTAAATGTCTAGTGGTTGAGTGGACCTAGTAGGAAAAAAGCTTGATTTTGTCACCCAAAATGCCATCACTAATTCCTCTATTACCTCACTCTCCACACACACACACATCTACAGCTTCGAAAGCCAAAATTAAAGAACACACTATATCCAGTGGGCTTACGTAGAAACATTTTAGTGAAAAAGCAAACATTTTAATTAATTAAATCCCTCCCACAGAGAAATAAAAACCAATTAAAGTCAAAAATTTCTGAGTCATTAGAAATTATTTATTAAAGATACGGTCATCAAATTCTTGATGTGTCTAATACAGGAAATTGGTGCAGTGCCATGGAGGATTCCCACCGAGAAGGAAGACCCCCCAACTTTGGGAAGATATATATGGTGTTTTAAGTACGTATAATTGTTTTTCAAGCCATTTCAAATTTCCACCAACAATTCTAACATGGGATTTTGTCAGTATCAATCAGCTGACTCAATTCAATTTAAAATCAAAATAATCAATGAACTTTAATTCATAATATTAAATTGGACTTGTAGCAATGAAATATTTACGAGTATCAGAGTATTTTGTTTTGTAAATTATAAAAATTAATTTTAAGTAATTTTGGATGTTTGAGAATAGGGCGTGGGAACAACTAGAAAACAAGTATTTATGGATGAAATGAGAATGGAAATTCCACAAATTGTAGATAGAATTGAATTTGGGTGGAGATGTGGAGTTGAGGGTGAATTCAAGTGGGAAAATGGGGGTAGTAGACTTCCCACTAGTGTCTATAGAATTTCATACCCACACATAAAAATAAATAAATGGAATCCTACAACCTTATGAAGCTGCCTAATTTTTATGATTCCCAGCCCCCAATTTGTTGGGATTCTTAAATTCTTATATTCAGTGAATTAAAAAGGATTCTTAGGTGGGATTTTTTTTTTCCTTTTCTCATTCCTTCTTTCTTTCTAATGTTTTGCTTCCTGAGTCATTCATCTCTTCCATAAAAATTAAACTCTCTAGCTACCTTTAATTTTCTTAGGACTAGGAAATAGGAATCTCTGCCCCCACTTGATTATATATATATATATATATATATATATATATATTTATTTTTTTTTTTTGAGGATAAGTAAAACTCAAGAGTTATAGGCTTTAATCAAAAAAAGAGTACTCCAGTCGGATTAAGTTATGATCCACCCAAAAATAAATTAATGTCTAAAATAATAATGCAACTAAGCATGGATGGATACAATGCTTTCGCCTTTGAGTATAAATTATGCTTGCCATTACAATGTTGGTAATATATATATATAATTTTTCTCAATGAAGGAAAATACATATTTATTACAAATCAGTGATCTCATTGATAAAGGGAGAGAGAACAGGAGGAGTTATGGCCCCTAACCTCCAAAATTTAAATTATTTTTAGTGAAATTTTATGGAAAAAGGACGTTTATTGAATTTTATTTTCTTTATTTTATTCTCACAAATATAAATATATAAAAATTACGTAATTATATATAATATTTTAATGTAGATATAATATAAAAAAAAATCTCCTTTAAAAAAGTTTTATAGTTCTATCACCAAATGAATGAATAATCTAAATTATGATAATCATTATAAATAAAAATTAATGTTATTGAAATTTATTTTTTTCAGCTTTTAATTTAAAAAATAATGTCGATATATATTTAGATGAATTGACTTAATTACAAATTAGCAAAATATATTATATATTTGTTTCTCCTATCATCATTTTTATTTTCTGTTAAAAAAATTAACTCTTTGTTGGGCGATGAAGCAAATTAATTAGTTAAAGCCTAAAGGCCTTGCTTTTGACGAAAGCTCAAAGGCTATCTTTTTTTTTTCCTTGAACTGTTATAATAATCTCTAATTGTCAATTTTGAAATTGTAATTGGAGAGATATAATTTTAAAATTGTGCTGCTTCATGGAGGAAAAATTTTGTGCCGTGCCAATCATGGCAATGTGGTGGCAGTGGAAATTGATGGTTAATTTGCAGACAATTTGGTTAATTTCAACATCTCTCGTTAAGAGCTTGCACACATGCTTTTAGAACTGTTTAATTAGCAACGGCATCGGATGCATTTCTCAAGGGTGCTATATATATATATATAATTTAAATATTTTATTTTATTTTATTTTATTTTTTAGATAATATTAAAAAAATAAATATAAATTTTAAAATAAACTAATAATTTAGTTAAAGATAAACTTCGTCCATTGGGTAAATTTCAAATCAAGGAGCACATATAACATATAACGTATATAACAATAGAATAAATTAAGGTTATTATTAATCACAATCATGTGCCTTTGATTAATTAACTCTATGATTCATAAATTTCATTTGGACAAATGAAACGATTGAATTAAACAATAATTGTCAACAAATAATTTTTCATGATTAAAAAAATTTAGTAGGTGTTTGATAAAATTTTTTGATGTAATTATTAATTTTTTTATTCTCAATAATTATATAAAACTCGTTTGGTTAATAATAACTATTAGTTGTTAAGTAGTCAAATAAAAATTTTAATTTTAAGATTTTTATAATTAAATAAAAAAAATTAAATTATCATGTTAAAAATAATATTTAAATAAAAAGATAAATATTTATATTTTTTTAATTATCATTAAACATATTAATAATTAATAATTAATAATAAATTTATTAAATATTTAAAATAATTAATTATTAGCAAACAACTACCAATTATTTATTATCAATAAATATTTATCAATAATAATTAATAATTTATACCAGTAATTAAATTAAATTTGACCTTAACATTAAAGCACACATAACATTTATAAAAGCTTTCTTGGCCAAAAAAATCTATATAATAATTGTATTAATAGTAAAAAAATAAAAGAAGGTGAAATCGCACTATAAAGAGATTGATGAATTGCGTTTGATATTACTAACAACCCAGAAAAAATTTACTCAAGGGTGTCTGGGTATAAACTCTATTTTGAAAATAGAGTTTTAAAATATCGTTTTAAAAAAATTGTCATATCTAATTTAATTTTTTTTTTATTCTTAAGTTTTAAAATAATTTTTTAAATTAATCACTCAAATACTTAAAAAATCGTTTAGCACTTTTTAAAATTTAAAATGATATTTTATATATATTTTAAGTAGATCCAAACATCCTTTTACTCTTCTACCATTCTATATTCAATATAATATTCATTATGAATATGATATTATTAAAAATATTAATTATAATCCATTTCTCAAAATAATCAATATATACCCTAGTATTTTTAAAAATATAAGGAGGCAAGGTTTCTCAAGATTTTTATTTATTTTTTATTTCCCTTCATGATTTTTTTAAAATACATTTCTTATTTTAAATTAATGATTTTTTCCTTCATCTTCTTGATGCTGATTTTTTTTCTCTTCTATTGGTTATTCCACATTGAATTCACAAAAAATCATAAGAGTTAAATAGTTGACAATGACTATTGCCATAAATATAATTTAATAATTTAAGTCTAAATTATTAATATTATAATTTGTTTTGATATATTTTTAAAGATTTAAAAAATTAAAAAATTTTATTTTTTTGTACTTTTTATTATCAATTAATTAATTTACTCTTATTTAGAATAATTGAAGTGAAAGCAACATATGTGATGACTTTAGTGGCATCATGGTCACTAAAGGCCGGGCTAGGCTATCCTTGCGGATTGGACTCAATTACATGCAACAATAGTTGTCTTTTTATGGTCACTAAAGGCAGGGCTAGGCTGTCCTTGCGGATTGGACTCAATTACATGCAATAATAGTTCTCTCTTCTTTTCTTTTTTTAAATAAAGGTTAATTATCCTGAAATTTTTATATTTTAATTAATTATATTAAAAAATTTATATATCTTTAAGATTATATTAAAATTATTAAAATTTTAATTCCTATGTATCTTTCTATTATAAAATTCATTAAATTTATATAAAAATTTTATAATACTTGCCACAACACCACCACCATAATCTTTACCACTAAAATCAAATTAATCAATTCTCAAAAATATATTAAGAACCACAAGAATTATAAATTCATAAAATATTATAATTACTCATAGAGTAAAATCACAAAATTATTAAAAATAATAAAAAAATTAAATAACAAAGAAAAAAATCAAATACAAAACCATTTATGCAAATCTATAATATTTTACTGCTTCTAGCCTAATCAACAAAGCTAAGAATCTGTATCTCATCATCCACCCGTTAATGGTACCATCATTCGTAGCAACTCTCTCCCCTCTCTCGCCTAACGTGCTCACCACCATCACCATTTAGATCCAGAATACACAAAGAGCTCAAGAACATGAAATCTTTCTCCAATTCACTCACCGCCAAAATTGGGGTCCCAATTTATTAATTCCAACAATCTCTTCCAATCATCCACAGTCACTCTAAAATAATTTGGGTATTTAGCCACTCAAAATTCATCAGGAATCCCAAATAAGCATCATGAATTTCGCACAAAATTCGAAGCTGTTTGTCGGCGACTGATGGAGCCCATCTTAAGGCTGAAGCTCTCTCCTCTGAAACTTGTGACGCTAGTTGATATTGACTTGAAGAGGTCGTAATTAGAGGCGTGAAACGAAGAGGGAAAGTTTGATTAGACTGAAAGTGAATAGAGGCAGAGAATCGATGATTAAGAAAGTGGGGATTTCAAAAGATACTGGGTTGGCGGTGATGGTGGTAGTGAGGAGATAAAACAATACTTGGATTGGAGCATGAATGAGTAATAACATCAGGTGTGAGATTGTGAAATGAAGAAAAAGAAATGATTGTGGTTATGGGTTTTGGGTGGTAAATAATACGAGTATTTTTAGTATTAAAATAAATAATTTAAATAAAAATTGATTTTTAATTTTTTATTAAAAAAATAAAAAAAATAGATGAAATGATCTGATTGTTTAATAAAATTAAAATATATAAATTTTATAATATAATTTTAAAAATATCAAAATTAAAATATATAAATTTTGTAATATAATTTTAAAAATATAATTTTTTTAATATAATTAACTAAAAACAGATATTTCAAAATAATTAACTTTTTATAAATCAAAGTCATCTCATGCTACTTGTACCGCTTGCATTTTAATACCCCTCTACCGCCTCACTTTATATTCCCTTTATTTATTATTACTTTAAAATTTGTCCCTCACTCCCTCTTTCTTTTTCTTGGATAAATTTAGCATGACCTATAATTATGTATGTCTATCTCAAATAAATAAATAAAAAATAATAATAAAATTAAACCCCGAGATCAATTCATATCCTTCGTAAATTTATTTATTAGATATGATTTAAACAAACTATATATTATTGTTATGTTTATGAAATTAGAAAATATAATATAAATATAAAATAAATGAATTTAACTAATAGAAAAGGAACAAAGATATATAAAGATTTAGGTAATTTGAATATTTTAAAAAATAAATTTTTTATTAATTTATATAAAAAAAATTATTTAATTCGTTTAAATTTAATTTTTATATAAAAATATTTTTTGATTTATTTAAATTTAATTTTTTATAATTTTTTTTATCCTTCAAAAATTAATTTCCTAACTACCAATGACTAGCAGTTAGGAAATATAATTAGTATAAATAAAATAATTTTTATTTATATATTTTGGGGGCACCTGAATATCATTTTTCTTTATGTTTGGATTTCGTACAAGACATGTTTATGAGTTTAACATGAATTTAGAAAATTTTAAATTTTTTAAAATTCGGTTTGGCCAACCCATGTTTTTCAGTTCTAATTGCTGAGCCGTGATGAGGTCAACTTCGGACCCTATAAATAACCCCCACGCCTCAGTCTCCACTTCCAAGCATCAAGGTTTTTCTAAAGTTCTTCAATCTTTTCCCATCAATGGCGCTTCGTAAATTATTCTCAAAGCGTCTTTCTACCAATTATACAGTTGCCTCACAGGCTGTAAATTTAGAACACACACCAGTTTCTTCTTATGCCACGCATAAACTCACGCTACCTCCAAATACAGCCAACACAAATTTCCATAGAGAGTACCTAACCTCACCGGAATCCTCCGAGAAAGGATTTTTCAGGCGATTCCTTCACCGGAGAGCCATAAATCAAATTCCTGAGTTTCTCTCCCTTCCGGTTGGTGAGAAGCTTAGGGAGAGGCTCAAAGGCATTAACATTACCGGTGATCGGCTCCACCTAGATGAATTAGCTCCTCCAATGCAGGAACCGATCGCCGAATATCCTAATTTTTTTGGAATTTCGGTTCAAGATGCGAAGAAAGTTTTGAGGCTGTCTCAGGTTGAGAAATTGAAATTGAGACTAAGAGAGATTCCTAAGAGCTCAATTTCGTACACTGAATTGGTTCAGATTTGTGTTGAGGAGTGTGGGAATGAACAACAAGGGATTGAATTTGCCAAGATGTTGGATCAATCAGGAAACGTCATCGTTTTGGGAAGTATCGTGTTTCTTCGGCCTGAGCAGGTATAATATAAAATTTTTCCAATTAATTACAATTTATTAATTTAATTAATCAAAATTAAAGCATATCATTTTTTTGTCTTTTCTACTCGTATATCTAAATGTTTTTGCTGTATTAACAGGTGGCCAGGTCAATGGAGAATCTAATCTCTCAATCAATAACCACTCGTAATGACCCAAGAAGAAAACAACTGGACCAAATGGAGCAGCAAAAGGCCATAATAGACCAAAATGCCCGAGCCCAAGTTCGAGGAGAGCTTTATTGTGGACTAGGCTTTTTAGTAGCCCAAACACTTGGATTCATGAGGCTCACTTTTTGGGAGCTCAGTTGGGATGTTATGGAACCCATATGCTTCTTTGTAACCTCACTTCACTTTGCACTTGCTTATGGTTTCTTTCTAAGGACATCCGTTGAGCCTTCTTTTGAAGGCTACTTCCAAACAAGATTCAAGGTCAAGCAAAAGAAACTCATGGAAATCCATAACTTTGATATAGAAAAATATAACCACCTCCGAAAAGCATTTTATCCCAACCTGGATTATGAACATTGTAAGCCCTCAGCATTTAGTGGGAACATGCACCATTAAAATGAGAATGTAAATTTAATTTAATTTTTTTTTTTTTTTATCATAAACACAAATGACAAGTAGTTTTTTTATTCATGTGTAAGATTTTTAAAGGAATTAGATCTCAATAGCGAGTGGGTGTATATATTTTGGACAATGCGCAAAGATTTTGGGGCTAAGATTTGCATCAGTTTTAGATTGGGCCTTGTGCCTTGGTCCCATAATCCGTTGTGAAATGAACATGTCCATTTTTCCACTATGGGGTTGGGGATGGATTGCTATGTAACGAGTTTATAAAGTTGCCTACCTTTTGTTCCTTGCGAAGTAGTATACATTTTCACAAGGTTACAAGTACCTAAATGTTGTCTATTATTTTTTTTTTCTTCTCCTTTGTTAAATTCTGCTTTTACTTTTAGTTTCAAACATTTTATCCTTAATTATAAATAAAATTTTAATAATGACCTCATTAAAAGAAAAAGTTTATGACACATTAAAAATTAAAAATTTATAATTAATAAAGTAAAAATTATATTTTAATTATGATGACATTTCATCAAGTTAAACATTTTCTCCCTAATATTTAAAAAAGACAATCTTATAATTTAATTTAAATTAATAAAAATATTTATTTACTAATGATCTATGGTTGGTACGCTACGTAATTAAAAAAAACTGTATTAAGTAAATTTATTCTGAAATATGTTTTTTTTTTTTTTTAAATATGAATCTTTTATTCATAAATATATATATTAAAAATAAAAATATAAAATCATACATTAAGAAATACGAAAAAAAAAAAATCTTTGATTTGAATTTATTCAAATAATCTCTAATTATTTTAAATCAATTTATTAATAATTTATATATTATATTAAAAATAAAAGCAAAGGTTTTAAGTAGATTCCAAAATATTATTTAAATTTTTATCAGAAAAAAATGTTTTCTATTTACTAATTTCTTAAATGATCCAAAAACTGAAAAAATTGGGAACATTACTCTTTATGATAATATATATATATACATTTACCAATACGGGGGACTGCTTCTTCCGCCCAAAATTTCCTGTTAGGTTTCTACAGTTGAACTAGTAATAGAAGATCGAAGAACCCATCCCATTTCGTCTCCTACCGATTCTATTCTATTGTAAGTTACATCTCCTTTCTACATAATTTTTTTGATAGACTTAGATCTTTATGGGTTTCTGTAGTTGTTGATAAAGCAATCACATGCCTATGATGATCTTAGTGTATTTGGCAGAGTTTTTATTGGAGGAAATCGCTGATTTTGTATCTGGGTTTCAATTGAATTTGATGGATTTGGGGTGGCTTAGCGCCATTTTGGTTGGGGCTGGCTGCCTTGCTTTGGGTTACTGCATTGGCTCTCGCCGCCCTTCTTGGATCTTTCTGAGAGCTAAAGTAGCTAAAGATGCTAGCTTTGGTAATGGAAGCAAGAAAAATAAGCCCAAAGAACCCCTTGAAATTGAGAAGCTAGCTGATATTCTTGATGACTTCAAAATGGTAAATGTCTCTCTCTCTCTCTCTCTCTCTCTCTTTTTACCACCATGAGAAGTTTTAAGATCTAATTTCTTTCTTGTTATTTTTGTTATCAATTTTTGCAGATTTTGGTTGTCAGAAATGATCTTAAGATGGGAAAAGGAAAAATTGCTGCTCAGTGCAGGTAACCTCAACAAACTAAAATAAACTAAAATATATCAGTGCTTTGTTCATCTTTCCATTAAATTGATTGGCTTTCCTAAAAACCAGTGTTCTAATTGCAGAACATTTTTTAAGATAGAACCAACCAGACCCTAAAAAGTGCTTTTTTATATTTGATGAATTAATACTACGTGTATTGTTGGGTGCTTGATTGTTAATAAATCATTTGATAACTGATTTTCTGGCTTACTGATGGTATTGAGACGCCTATTTGTTCTCTTCCACTGTTTCCACAGATGTTGGGCTTAGTTATAAGAACTAAACATATTGTTTTGGGAGCTAGCTACAATGTAGTTCTACAAAGCATATAATATTGGGACATGCAAGTGGTAGTTTTGAGCTGTCTAGTGGGGGGTTGTTTCAAATCTGTGCCCCCTCTTCCCTTGTGCTGGCTCCTCTTAATATGGACATATTAATGGTTTATTAGAACTCGAATGGTTCTAATAAACCATTCGAGTAAGTTGTAAGCTAAGTGGTTGATGTTAAATGTTTATTGCTTAGCATATTGATCAGCTGAAAGAGTGGCTGATTTTTGGCTTATTGCTGGATGGGCTACTGTGGGAAATTTTTTATAACCGATGTTATTTCTTTTTCCTTGTTTCTATTGTCCATTGATTCCCGGCTTTCGTAGGTTTTGCTGTTTGAACGACTGTTTGTTCAATGGTTCTTCTTATCTTTGATGCTAATACTTTAAGAAAGAGCCATTTTGTTACCATATGATGTGATGATCTTCCAAACCTTATTTCCTTTTAGGAGTTGGTCCTGTTCATGGAGACATTGACACTGGTTAATTGTTATGTTTCTTTTATTTAATTTTTTTTTTCAATATTGAAACTGCATCTTATTTTAATTCATGATCAATTGTTATCTTTTTGGCCAGTCATGCAACTTTGGGCCTATATAAGAAGCTCCTTAATAGGGCGCCAAAAGCTTTGAACAGGTACTGTCACATGCAAATCCGAATTAACTTAGTAAGAACCTTCTGTATTTGTGTTTCTTCTTCTTCTTCTTCTTCTTCTTCTTTTTCTTTCAGTTTTAAAGTTTCTGCAAATGTGCAGATGGGAGATGTGTGCACAGCCAAAGGTGGTAGTGAAAATTGAAAGCGAAGAGGACATGCTTGTTTTGCAAGTCAGTATGTCTTAGAATTCTTGCGATGATGTCATAATTGCTAATAATACTATAATCTTATAATTATGCTTTTGCAGTAGTTTTCATGCTCTCTTTTCAGTGCTACAATATCATCCATTTTTCTTTATCGTCTTCTTTGTCTTTTTATTTATTTTTTATATTGTTGTTGGTGGTTCTGGTTGAGGGAATGAGGAGAGGGAATGGGGTATGTTCAGACTATCTTATGTAACTTAATACTCTGCTTAAATGCATATCTGTTGAATTGTTAGAAATGTTTATAGTTGGACATGAGTTATAGATGATTATACGTCAAGGTCAAGAAAGGGAAAACTAACTTTTGTTTGTATCATCTCTCTTTATGGGCAGATTTAGTACAAGCTACTAGGAAAATTTGGACAACTATAAAATTCAATCCCAAGTTTGGTTGCTTGATATTTTCCTCATTAGACTGGTGGCATCATGTTTGCATATGCTATGACTTCTTACTATATTTGACAAACATTGAAATTTTTGGTGCTTTGTTCTTCACCTTGTTTATTGCTGCCCCTGCAATTATTATGTTTCTCCCTCTGTTTTATTGAGATTATCCTTTATTTTGCCTCTTGCTTTAAAACCCTTTAAAATAATGGCATTTTTATCAACTCTGTTAGCTCATAATGAGCATTGTTGTTGAGCAGTCCTCGTTATGAAGCATCATATGTTTACTGATATTAAAATTTGCAATTTTGGCCAAATTTGTAAAGTCTCAATTTTAATTTTTAAACTTCATTGACATAGTTGTCATTCAAATTATTTTCCAGTCTGATGTTTCTGCCGTGTCCTATAATAGCACTGTTATATTCTCCCCTTAAGTTTTGTTATAGATTCTTTGTTTCCTTCATTTATCTGGTTTCATTTACCTAATATATTTTATCCTACTTTGACAGGAGATGGCAAAATCATTTAAATTACCAACTCATATTACAATTGATGCTGGGAGAACACAAATTGCACCAAGTGAGTTGCCAGCTGAATAGCTGATTTCCTTCATTCCTTAGTTTTGGTAGATGACAAATTTTGGAGTATAGTTTGATTTTGGGATGGGGATCTCCTTTTGGACTTGCATTTAATATTTATTTTTATGAAGCATGAATTTGGTATAATTGAATTTTTCTTTATGCATGTGAAAGGGAAGGGGTGGGGGGAAAGAAAAATAAGCTAGCATTGCCATTGGGTAAAGTTATCTGACTTGGAGTATGGTTATCATTTCTAATTAAATATGCTTTAGCCTCTGATAATATAGAAAATTATTCTTAATACATTGGAAGTATGGTTTCAGATGTCTAAAAAAGAAATATGATTTTTCAAATTACTAATTTTGCAAAGTGGAGGCTGAGCTCCATTATATAGGAATGCAAGAATGAATAGGATAAGCATGCTTCCTTAAAACACTGGCTCTCTGCTTTTATTTTTTAGTTATGGACAAGTCATCTGGTTTTTAAATACACATTTACAACAGTCTCATTCTTTACAAGCTCATCCATCCAAATTAGCTTTTAGAGCGATTTCTTTTTTCCTTAAATAAACTTGGCACTAAATTTATCTCTTTGCTTTCGATTCAGATTCAAGAACAGTGATGGCTATTCTTGGTAAGATTCTCCATTCCACTTGGTGTATACATTGTGAACTATCTGATCTGACTGCAGAACCCCCGCAATTTCATGAAAAACTCTATTATCACTAAAAACAACAAATTGTAGGTTTTACTTCTCAGGTGATTATGTCAGACTGAGAAGCAGAGCATCTTTGTTCGATGTTTGGTTCAGTGTGCCCAGTATCATTTTACATTGTGTTTCATTGTCCCAACACTTGATATGTGCAGGACCTGTTGAAGTAGTTGATGATGTGACAGGGGGTCTAAAGCTTTTGTAGAGGCTTCGCCATTGGAGTGGATGCCCTGTAAACCAAGTGGTGGACAGTTTTCAGGGGATTTCATGGGCAGTGCTAGTTCCACACTTGTGAAAGGAAACATCGGTCTATGCAAAACCTTAGCCAGCAAATTCCAGACTTTCTTCTCTCAAATTTGCAACCATTATTTCTGATGATGGCGAAAATTGTGTATCGCTAGTTTTTTTTTTTTTTTTTTTTTTTTTAACACAATGGAGACAGATTTTTATTTTTTTAGAGAGGGACAGAGACCAGCTATGTTTTCATTGGGATTCAGCATTTTATTTTATTTTTCTTAAGTTTTCCTCTCATGTCTTTATCTATATATGAAGTAGTTATAATCAAGAAAATTGAACTCTTTATATTTTTCCCTTGCTTTTTTACCTGCGTTGAACGTGTAAAGTTTTTAATTATTTATTTTAAGCATGCTATGGGGGTGTTGAAATTATTCAGCAATAATGTCTCCAAAAAACAAAGAATGTTCATTTTTTTTATATTTTTTTGTATTTGTTCTTAAAGAAAAGGCTGAAGATAGGTAGTTGATTATTAAACTATCAGCAAGTACCTAACATTATTGATATATAAATTCACACGTGGAAAAGAGAAAGTCTTTAAGACAGACCAATCGCATGCTCTTAAGTCTAAACTGCTAGTCTACTCTCTCTCATTTCTTTCCTGCATTTCAGGAGCTATATATCTCTATACTGGGCAATACTTGGTTCCGTCATTCATTGAATCTGAACATGATCCAACGGTGGTGGTCGACGGCTGTGGTGGGACTGCAAAGGCGAGTATGGGCGGTTTATTTGGAGGCGATGGTGGTTGGGTTACTGCTTATGGTACAATACTCGATGGAGCTGAGATTGAAGCATCCCCTGCATGGAGTTGTGGAGAGAGTGAATGAGAATGGTGGCTCTTATATTGGGTTAGTTATGGCTTACCCTACAGAAGAAAGGGCACTTAAAAACTCCGGTTTCTTCGTTCCTAGCACAGATATCCCATGGGTTGACTTGGCCGGTACTTTCTCTCTCTCTTATCTTTACATATTATATATGCAATAATGCAGGGTCGATAAGCTTATTTTAGAGGTATAAGACTCAGCTCATCTTACTTAAGTCTTCTCCATCGGCCCAAAAATTTTGGTGGACTTAACCATGGGCTCAACTAAGGCAGGGTCTAAAAATCTTTGAAGCATGGCACTTTAATTTTGACTGTCAGTTTATTTTTTTTTATTTTTTATAGAATTAAAGAGAGAAATTTGAATGTTAGTGAATTCGAATCATGACTCTACTTTTAAAATAATTTTATCATATCACTAAATTAAAATACCAATTAATGTCGTATTATGTTTATAAACACAAAATATATGTTAATTTTTATGAAATTCATTTTTAAATCTATGTATTTTATATTTATATATTATTTGGTATAAATAAAAATGAATTTCATAAAAAAAAACTTATAAATGAATTTTATATTTGAATTAATTATAGAATTCATTTAAATATGTAATTTTATTAATTTGTACTTAAAATTCATTAGTTTTATTAACTTGTACCCATCATCAAATTTAGAAGTCATCTGCAAATTCTATCAATTATGGTAGAATTTGGTTCAAGTATATAACTATTTCTATATTTTCAAAATATAGAATCCTATATTTTTATAATTAGAATATATTAATTATGTGAATTCATTTTTACAAACAAATTTTATTAATTAAATTCATTTATAAATGAGATAAATTCCCAAAATTACTCTATCTTTTACAACTTAATTATTCAATTAACTAATGCCCCAGAACGCTCTATAAGTTTGTGATGTGGTTGAATATATAAGATGGTTTTTGTGTTGATTAATTAGGAAGAAGATTCCACATTGGGAAGATTAGTAGCATTGATGTGATCTATGTGATGACCGGAGAGCAAATTGTAAGATTTCTTTTGCTAATTTTTCTTTTATATGATTTTTCTAATAAATATTTTAAGGGCATTCGTTAAAAATAAAAAATCGTAAAATTAAATAACCTTCATTGCTAGGATTATATTTTCTTTCTCTAATTACATTAATGTGAGTGTCAAAACATAGCTAAATGCAGGTATAACTGTCCAAATCCTTATTGATACATTTGAGATTGAAGGGATAGTTCATTATGGGACAGCAGGAAGTGCTAATGATTCATTGTCTGTTGGTGATGTTAGTGTCCCAAACTATGTTGCCTTTACAAGTTCTTGGAAATGGAAGGTACATATTTCAACTTTCAACTCCTATTTGTTTTTGGAAAGTAAGTTATTTTCTCACAAAATATTTATTAAACATTCCGCAAAAGAAAAAGAGCTAATATTTTGACATTCTTATTGTCCACCTGTGAATTATTTGCCATAATTCCACTTGTGAAGTGCAGGAGTTCAAGTCAGGGACAGGGAAATTACCAGAACTAAAATTTGGAGCTTTCAATTTTCCAGAAAAAGGAGAGAATTTATTAGCAAAGATAGAATACATACCAACACAAGTATACTCCACTGGAAAGTCTATGGAAGAGATGTTTTGGCTTCCAGTAGACTCAAACTGGTTCAATATGGCTTCTAAGCTTGAGGTTAATTTTGCCATTTTCTTGATTAATTAATATCATTAACTTGTAGTTATTAAATATTACAACCAATTCTGCAGGATATTAATTTACAACAATGTGTAAACGTAGCGTATTGCTTGCCTGAAAAACCGAAAGTTTTGAATGGATTGAGGGGTTCTACTGCTGATGTATTCCTTGACAATGCAGCTTACAGAGATTTTCTTTTCAAAAAATTTAATATCTCAACAGTGGATGAGGAGAGTGCTGCTGTTGTCATGGTTAGGGAAATCTTTATTAACTATATTAATGTCAATAAACTTTGGTATAAAATCTGAATTTTTTACTAATAATTATTATGTTGTTGCTAATTGGCACAGACTTCTCTGTCAAATGGAGTGCCCTGCATTGTATTTCGTGGTATATCGGATTTGGCTGGTGGAGGAAAATTGGCAGATACAAGCCTTAGTTACTTGGCCTCTGTCAATGCTCTTATTGTAGCAGTTGAGTTTATAAAATTAAATGGAAACACATATGCAGCACCAGATAATTGAAATTTTAAGAAGCCTCTTTTTTTTTTTACAACTTTTTGTTTAATTAAGCATCTGTTTGAGAGTTCAAACTTGCAACTACATTTCTGGAGATCCTGTTAAACCCTGATTGCTCTAGTGTATTTAATTTTTTGATGAATTCTCTATATTGTTTTATGCTTTTTGGGGTTAATTTGGATCTGTTTGCACTTCATCAATTGGTTTAGCTTTAGCCATGGAAATATACTGGGGCCCTATGGAAGTGGATGAAAATGATAAATGACACTAACAAAGATCCCATAGATGCATGGAGAGAAATTAATTAAGGCACTGGTTCATTTTTAATTTTTTTTATTTCATTTTCGGCCATAACATTAACAAAGCATCGCACACCTAAAGTACAGTCAAAGGAAAATCCTTATTTATCAAAAGACACTTCGTTTAACTGGATGATTGCAGAGTCTCAATAGTCGGCCATGCTGGAAGTACCACTAACAGCAGCAATGAACCCCACAGCAGCATTGAGAGCATTGACTGAGCCCAAATAGCTATAGCTTTTGTATTAGGTTGTTCCGCCTGCTGTGTTTGATACACCCCTGAAAACGATGAAAGGCACCTTATTTGACAATGCAAAATTAACCAAAGGCAACCCACTTTAATTAACCACCAAAATTCTGGTTATTAGCATATACTATATATACTAATGAGATTGTGAATTCGAAAACTGATTGGAGTCTAATTAAATCCGAAACAAAATTATAATTATTAATTCTAATTTTTGTTAATTAAATTTTGATAAGATTCAAATAAGCAATCTCACAATTCTCGAATGATTTCAATAGCAGTGATTCAAATTGATTGCCGAGTTGTTTCTTAATATTACTAACTAATGTAATAGCAGCAGTCTCTTGATCCACAGTTGAGACCTCGAACTTTGTGTAAAGATATTCTCTATAAGCAGCATTTTGAACATATATATCAGCAGTGGAAGCTCTCAATCCCCAAATAAGTTTTGGTGCTCTGGGAAGGCACCTGTTCGTGTTAAGACATTGTTGCAGCTCTACATTCTGCAATTATTATTTATATGTACATGTTAAAGGAAGCTATTAAATTAATGGCAACCAAGGAGATTATACAAATAGTAATAATTTACTAGTAAATTAAAATAACCTGAAGTTGAATGGCTGTGTCAAACCAGGTTGAGTTGGATATTGGAAGCCAGAAAATGGTGTTTTTTTCCCCTGCTGCTGTGTACAATACAGTTGGTTGTGTATCAACCTCCTCCAGCGAATTATTTCCAGCATCTGGATAATTGTAGTCTCCAAATTTTAACTGCACTTTCTTTGACCCGAATTTCTGTATATATAAATACAATTAATTAATATCATTAATCATTTGTTATAATTAATTAGTGGTTTTAATTTTAATCATTTCAGTAATATATACCTTCCAATTCCAAGATCCAGTGAAGGCAACTTGGCCAGGCACAACAACATCACCAATGAACAATGTGTCATCATCAACGATCCTGCGCTTCCATAATGAACAATTCCTTGAATTTCAAATGTGTCAATAAGGAGTTGAACAGTAGCAGCTGCATTTACCGATGCATCTCCTGTCTTTACATATATAACATCAGCTCCCTTCATCTTGCCGATATGGAATGTTCTTCCTGAATACCCGACAAAAATAAATATGTATAGCCAATCTCAATTGTTAAAATTAGAGTGTGATTTTTTTTTCCTTTTTTGTTCAGAATGTTTTAAGAAAGAGGTTATTAAGGTTTAAACCTATTGCAACCAGTTATTCACAAGACTAATAGTCCAATAATTACTATGAGCTTAAATTTTTTAAAAATTTGAGGTGTAATCAGGCAATATAGTTACAGTGTCTAAGCAATTATATAAGTATTTTATTAATGAAATTAAAGTGTAATAACAAAAATGAATGTATATATATATATATATTACATAATTTAAGCGGAAAATAAATTTTAAAAATATAATTACAATAAATAAATATAATTAATTAGTAAATTAATTTATTAATATTTTATAATAGTAAATTATGGTGTGTCAAACATATTTTTATAAAAAAAATAATATTTAGTTTCTATATATAAGCCTGTATATGATTACACCAATTCATGTTACAATAGGAAAAAAAGGTTATTAGATAAATATATTGAATGTATAAGAGATAGGTACTCTAAAAATAGATAACAACATTTCAGTAATTATCATAATAATAAGATAATCATCAATATGTTATTAGAGTCTTCAAAGAGTTAAAAAGATTTTCTCAATAACATATGCACAGGTCTTGTAGTTGTTTACATCCAATGTCATCATAATAAATGGAGAAAAATAAATATTGATATTTTTATTGAAAAAAAATGATTAAATATATTATTATTCATACGAATATGTCTTTTCATTTATTAATTTATATATACAAAATAAATTGATGTACTCATGTTATAGCCAAAATTTTTCCCAAATATATCATTAAAGATAAAGCTCTAGTGATATTTAAAATAACAAAAAGAAAAAATAAAATAAAAAGAAGGTTAAGTTTTACCGGCCAACAGAAGAATAGGAGCATAGTTGCTGGGAACAAAGACATTAGAATATCGAAGAGCCCGTTCATTGGTATCAGAAACCAAAACAAGCCCTATGTAAGAGCCTTCTTCACTGATTTTCCTTATAACACCATGAAGAGGGTTCCTCAAACTTACCTGTGTGGACTGTTGTGCCATAGCCAGCAGCCCAAGCACTACCACCAAAACTTTAAAACCCCGCATCTTATTGAGATCAGCAGGAGGAACTGAAAGCCAAAGCGTGTGATGAAGTGGGATAGATTATTAAGTTCATGTAAAGGGTGCTTTGAAATAAGTTGCAGAAAATGTGTGCAATAGTAAGCAGCCCTATTATAACCACTGCAAATTCAGATCCCCGTATCTTTCCTGATGATGATCTTGATCCAAACATTTTTTTTTTCTTTAATTCTTCTGGTTAAAGCCTAATTAACTATGTATGGTTTGTTTATGGCCCAAAAACTGATGCTGCTCCACGTTATGTTTCCACGGATAATCAATTTTTTTTTTTTTTTAATTTTTAATTTTTAAATTTAAATAATGTTAGTAAAAAATCTCGTGGCAGAAGAAAAGCAATAGACAGAAATGTATTCCATCAACCTGCGATCTGGCTAAATTTTCTAGGCCATAGATCTATTGCAGACTGTGGATGTCTCTTTAATTTGATTGGGATGCCATGCCCCATCGTTAATGGAGTCCTGAAAAAATAGACGTCAACTTGACACATTTTACTGCACGTTTCCAATAAGTCTCTATCATCTTGCATGATGGGGATGGAGATTTTTCTTTCTCATCTAATGGTGTGGTTGAAAGAAAATAAACCACAAATTTATAAATTACTATACCAATACATAAAAATAAACACCTTCAAGAAGCGACCTCTCTACTTAATTACAAGAGCCAAGAGAGGTCCATATAAGTATATCCCTAATTACAAGTTTACAACTCGACTGATGATAATAATTGACAATGCATGGACAAAGAACATACACTGGATAGCTAGATTGTTCTCCACAATTTAATATGTGAAGGACCATGCACCACTAGTGATAAAAATGCTGGTTATTTTTTTTGTACAATTTCGAAAGTTCTTGGTACAATGTCAGAAATTTTCTTATCTGATGATACTATCTTATACCTTTGATGAGATTATAGATATTACTTCAATAATCTTTTAAATTTATTTAAGGTAAAATTTATTTAAATATTTTCATACCATCTAAATAAAAATACATGTAAATAAGGATCATATGATATAATCCCTAAAAAAATAAGAATGATTTAATTATTTTTTTTTACAAGGTAAGAAAATAAGAAGTTTCATATTCAAATCTCTCAAATAATAAATTTAACACTAATTTAGTGAAATATATTAAAAAAATAAAATTAGAGGATTATCTCTTGTTGTTTAACTTGGCTTGTTGGGTCTCTAATAAAAGAATAATTATTTATCATAAATTATAATTATTTTGCCACCCATTTTTAATATTCAACAATTTTTTAATATGTATATTAAAATATAATATAATAATAAGTACCCAGATGGTATAAATAATATATTTAATTTGATTTCTCTCTCTATATTAAAAAAAATTTTCTCATATTTTTACTTATTTTTAAATTATGAAGTCCACACCGTAAAATCGAAAGAGATAAATACAATGTTGGTAACATCCGAATCACAACAGCTTGGACATGTGATGAGATGAAGTGGAAAATAGGGTTGGTCATTTTTCCATACAATGCATCAAAATTTATTTATTTAATATATTCTTTTCATCTTATAACAAACATTTTAATTATAAAATACACGATTGTTAAAATTTTTTTTATTATATTTTAATATTTCTAATTTATTTATTACTTTAATATTCTTTCAGCTTTCTAATTTTATTTTATTTTATATTTCTTAATTATTATCTTTATTTTTAACATATTTTTTAATGAGAATATTATGGTAATATTAATATAAAATATAGTTTTGATTAAAAAATAAAATAATTAAATTGAGATATATAAAAAAAATTAAAATATTTAGTTTAAAACTGAGAGAATATAAAATTTATTGGATTAATCTAAATTTTCAAGTCATTTTCAACCTTATCTCTTCAATGATGAGATTTGCTTTAATGCTCTCTATTCATTTTACCATCTTCTTAATTTTTATGAACCACCCAAAAATAACAAATTTAAGAATTTCCACAGCCTCATAATATTAGTTTTTTTCTCCCTTTTTTCTAATAATTGCAAATTTTTTTACATGATATATTAAATCAATTCAATATTAAACATTTTTTAAATTAAAATTAAAATATTTATAAAAAATTATATGTATAAATATATTTATGAATTGGTTCTAAATATTAAAAAAATATTTAAATAAAAATTTAATATTTGATTTATATTTAGCACCGAAATTCTTCAAAATGAAATAAAATGTCTTCTAACAAGTGCAGGCTTTATTCCCAATGTCACACTGCGGCCGCAACTTGTTGTAAGGTTATCTTCTATTTTTTTTTTTTTAAAGTTTCGGATAATTATTCTTATAAAAATTGTAATATTAATAGTTAATATAAAAAAAATAGAGAATTTTTTTTTTGATATATCATATTTATATTTAGCAAATCGTACATCTAATTATATAAAATAAGATTTGAATAAAAAATATTTCTAAAAAAAATATAAAAACTGCTAATAGGTCATACATCTAACCATATAAAAGATGATTCAAATACAAAATTTTTCAAAATGTGTCTCCATCCTCTTTAATAAGCCGCTAGTTTGGGTGCTCAGTTGTCTTCTCCATTGTAATTAAATGGATCTGGCTAGTTTGGGATCTCAGTTGTCTTCTCCATTATAATTAGATGGGTCTGGTTCCGTATTTTCATTTTTTGCATGTTTATAATTTATAATGTGTCTCCATCCTCTTTAATTTCAAGGACCACAATAATATACAACGTACATACATCACATGCACAAGAGCTATAATTCATAATTGATACGAGATGGATATTTTTGTTCTTTTACCCAATCGTAAAATATAAATTTTTTTTTTTTTTTTTTTTTTAAGTTTACAATAAAAAAAATTTTAATTTTCTGAACACGTATAGTACAGAAGATACCCATATTCTTAAAGAATATACTTTTATGCATAAATAGTTATATATTTAAAAAATAAATTTATTTGTATGGCCATTAAACTAATTAATTAATAATTCAATTGAAAAATCAATGAATTTTTACTCAATTATATTGAATTTTTTAACACCTTGTCAGAATAGAGAATAAATATTTTTTTTATGCTCGAAATATAAAAAGTGTTCCTATAAATTTAGGATAAAATGTAAATCAATATAAATTTTCCTTTACCATCTTTCAAAAATAATGATAGGGTGTATCGTATGCATATAATTTATTGAATAAATTATGACTAAATAGACTCAAATTATGGACGTTGACAGTAATTATAATAAACAATCAAAATGTGCATATATCCTCATTAGACCAAAAATTATTAATTATTATTAGTCTCCCATATAAGTAATTTTATCCCTCCAATTATAATTTTCGTGTTATATTTAATTTAATTATATCAAAAAATTTATTTTATTTATAAATTAATTTTAAATAAAATTCATTTTAATATTTTACTTGGTTAAAAATACCTTTACAAATATATTATTTATTTACTTATTTTTTTTTAAATTTCATATTTTATATTTTTGGATTAATTTCAAGTAGATTATTTATAATTATCTGACAGTCGGGTGACAAAGAAGTAGAGAAACACTAGTACAAATACTTTTTTTTTTTAAATATGTGAATTATATAGTTAAAAGTAAAAAAGAAAATTTTATGATAATAAAAATTAGTTGTACTGCACTGTTGTTATATTATTAACATTAATAAAATTATTATAAATATTTGACAATATTATTATTATTATACTGTTTATATATATTAACATTAATTAGTAACATCATTAATATTTTATTATAAATCTATACTTATCTTTAATAGTTAATTTTAATTGTATATATTAAATGATATTAAATTAATATTATTAATTTCAAAACTTGTTGTAATGAAATAGAATATCTAATTTTAATAGAAAAAAAATAGTTTTTGGATGGAATAATCAAATAGTGAATACTTTGAACTTGCATGAATTACATAATATATTTTTAAAATAATTGGCACTCATTAATATATTAAATCAAACCTTAAAAATAACTATAATTTATTCAAAGAAATGAAGAAGTGTATAATATTAAAGTTAAAAATGGTATTTTAGTTTTCTAAAATTTATTAATTTAAAATTCTGAAATTTATTTAAAAATATCAATTATTTTAATAAAATTTAATTTAGTTATTTTAAATTTCACATATTTAATCATTTATAATTTTAAATAAATTTAGATTTAAAACAAACACAACACTATGAATTTATAAATAAATTCTATAAAATTTTATAGAATTCATTTATATTAAATAAGGGGTTAATGTCATTTTTAATGATGAGCCATCATCAAAATATTATAATTTTTTTATTTTAACATTAATTTTATTAATAAAATTTAAATTATCCATTCATTTCTAAAACTATATTTATTAAATATATAATTCATTGTTTAAGAAAATATCATAATAATTTTTTTTTTTTTAATTTTTACATGTTATAAAATATATTTTTTATTTTTTATTTTATTTTTATTTCGAAATAATTTTTTTATTATCAAGAAAAATTAACTGAACAAATAAAAAAATGAAAATGTTAATACATCTCATTATGCTTTGAAAATAATATAATAATTTCAAAAAATTTTATTTTTTATAACAATATGCTTATGATTATTTGATTTTTTACTTTTTATTTTAATTTTATAATTTATTCAATTTTAAAAAGATATATGATTTATTAAGATATTTTAGTAAAATATATAATTAAAAAATATTTTCAGAATTTTTTTTTAAATTTTGATAGGATTATAATTTAAAATTTAATTTAGTAAATTATACTTCTTATTAAAAAATTTTAAAAATATTTGCTGAAAAATAAACCGATCAAATTAAAAATTAAAAGTAAAAGAAATTTATCTTATTTTATTTTAATTTTATACAAAAACTCTATTAATAAATATATATTTCTAAAAATATCATTTTTATGCAATAAAAAAAATTAAAGTAAATGAACTTAAGTTTTCTTTTTTTATTTATTTTTTAATACATAAGTCTTCATTTCTTATAATATCTAAAAAATAAGAATTTTACTTAAATCTTTCTTTATATATATATAAAAAATATTTTATTATATATAAATTATATATTTATTATTAAAAATGTTATATATATATATATGAATTAAAAATAAAAAATAAAATTTAATTAGACAATCTTTCTTTATTTAAACAACAATTAGATTTTAGTGTTACAGTCAATAATTTAAACTTTCAATAATTTGCATGCTGAAAACGTGGTTTATAGAAAGGCCAAAAAAAGGTTTTGTCCGACACATATAAATTGTACTTATTAATAGTGTTTGTGCCCTTTTCTTGAAAAAAACAAAAGAAAAGACAAATAATTTCAAATCAGATCAAATTTCGTAGAAGATAATTGTGACAACTGGCTCCTGTTTCATAGTTCCTATCCATCCGGTCCTAGCGTCCCAGTGTATGTTCAAATCAATTTGTCTACGATGTTTAATATGGTTACTTCAAGTAACCATCTACTTATTAATTAAATTAATTTATTAATAATTATTGTATGAACGAAAAGTTAATAATAAAATGAAAAAAATATTTTTTCTCAAACTATAAATAATAATTCAAAATATATTTTATAAAAAAATAAATTAATAATAATATAAAAAAAGAAAAAAATATTTTTTCTTCAAGTTATAAATAATTATTTGAAATATTTTGCATGACATTATTGAAAAAATTAAATTAAATTTTTTTTTATTATAGATGTTTATATAATTTATTTTTTTAATTTAATCAATTTAGTAATAATTATTATATGAAGGAAAAAAATTAATAATAATATGAAAATATAATTTTTTTTTTTTAAATTGTATGAAAGGAAAAAAAATAGTAATAATATGAAGGCGAAACAACTTCACCAACAGACAATGAATCATTAACAGATCCGACAGTTTCCATAATGAACAATTCCTTTAATATCAAAAAGATCAATAAGGAGTTGAGTAGTAGCAGCTGCATTTGCTGATGCATCTCCAGTCTTTACATCTATAACATCAGCTCCATTGATCTTGCCAATATGAAAATTTCTTCCCAATTATTGATTAAAATGAACAAATTAAGCATAAACAGAGACAAACAGAGCAAAAACTAGATAGAGATTTAATTTAATTATTACCAGCCACTTCAATTACAGAAGGTTT
>CANXYC011485751.1:0-36389 GCA_948193065.1 Aleurites moluccanus
CCTTCAACTCAGTAAGATATGAATATCAATAATCAAGAATTTGAATATCAAATCATAGTCATGTACATATATATATATATATATATATATATATATATATATATATATATATATATATATATATATGAAAGAAAGAATAGAAGATAATAAGAATAATATTGAGAATAATTTGATTGGTGATTCATCACTAATAATTAAACGTTAATGTTTTTTTTTTAAATGATAATATTAATTAATTGTTTCATAATTAAAATTTTAATAATTATTATCACATGAGACAGGCAAAAAAAAAAAAGAAATTGAATTAGCTATTGATTAATACTAGTTGATTATAGAGAACTGAAACACATTTCTGATTTTGAGAATAAAATTATAAAATGTCATATGATGCAGTTTTGGATTTTTGAAAAATAATTTTTTATTTTATTTTCCAAATCAGAATGTCATCTTAATCAAGTTCTTTAATTTTTAAAAGTGCGTGAATATCATTTTCTTTAGTTTTCGTTGAAAAAAATTGTGATATATTGAAAAATAAAAGTTTAAATATTTAATTAATAGTTAAAATGGTGAAAAATAAAAAATATGACAATGTTTTTTGCCAAAAAAAAGATCTTCACATTGGAACTAATATATATATATATATGTGTGTGTATATATATTATCTTCTACTAAAGATCAAATACACAAAGTTCAACCCAAATTCAATGTTTTTTTTTTACTCATTTTTATAGTTTAAATAAACAAGAGGAGAAAAGAAAGGGACGTAATTTAAAATTGCTATCCTCTAATCGTGGGGGAAATATATGTTTTAGCCCCCTCCATGTCACAATCTAGGATGCCAAGTTCAATTCGCCCACTTCTAAACTAATATATATATATATATATATATAAAAAGTAGAAAATGGCCACATTATGGCCATACATGTATATTAATTTAGTTTTACTTTTCATTTTTAGTGTTAGTTTTATAAAAAAAAAATTCAATGTCACCCTTTATTAATTGTATTGATTAACTGTATAATTAATAAATATATAATGAATACAGTATATAAAATATTATTATTAAAAAGTAAAGATATTTGAAGAAATTTATATGATATTAACTAATTTTTTATCCGTAATAATGTGTGAATTACTATAAATATTAGTGATGTTTGCCTAACCAACACTTAATCATTTCTTGCTTGAAAATGAAGGAAGACTTTATATTATAGCTTCCAGCTTTCATATTATAAACGCATTTGCTTGTGTTTTGGAATTTTATGATTCGTTTATAGTTTTCTTGCAAATGTTAATTAACTTGTAACCGAACAACGGCTGAAGCGACATGTGACCAAATTTCGCAACTAAATTGAAGTCCCCAACATTATTACTAATACTAACTACTCACAGATATGAAATATTCTTTTTATCAATATCTGTGGTGTGGCACAAACATTTTTGGCTCCATATGCCTATTACTTTTGTTTCCAGCATTCATTTTTCTTAATTAATCCTCAATTCCTCATAATACCCCTCGGTTTTCTTTATTTGAAATTTTAGAAATTTATAATTTTTTTTTATTCGACGTTTTTGGAACTCAAGATTATATTTATTATTTTTCAAGTTTATTCCTCTTTTAATTACACTAAACACCTTAATTAAAACATTCAACTATATTAATAATACAACTATTAATTAAGAATAAATTAATATTTTTTTAATCCATATGAATTACCTTAATGTCAAATAAAAATAACTTATAAATTCTCAAATCGGCTTAATTATGTATTAATTAAAATAAAATTAATTTATAATTGCACAGTTCACACTTAATTTATGCTCAACTTTTGAATTCAATTATTTAATTAAAATGATTCTTTAAATTTTTTATAAATTGAATTCAATTCATACTTCACATTGGATTAGCCCTTTATGATAAGATTTATTTTTTAATGGAAGATTTTATCTTTTCTTAGTCAAAGTAATTAGTAAAAATTTTAAGAATATTTCCACTCACATGGCTGCACTTGTCACAAATCCATTATCCATGTTACTGTAAATGAGATGTCTTGGACATTTGTTGGCACATGGTGGGCTCAATTATAGGAAAAAATTATAAGTCTTCGTCTCTCTCTAATCTGTATTTTTCACGGACACGGACCGACTCGAGTCAGCTACACCGCATTACGTACATAAATTATTTTAGACCAACTATACAGAATTAGTTTATTTATTTTTTAATTAAATCAAATAAATAATAAATTGATTTTAATATTCTTGAAATTTATTATTCTAACAAATTAACATTTTAATTTGGACTTTTATCAAGATTAATTTTGTTCCAAAAGGGTAGATTTGTCTGAATACTCAAAAATTATGTGTAAGTGGTATCATATTTATAGGCCATATACAATATAATATTAACGATTATAAAAATAAATAAATAAAAGAAAAAACGTGTCTTATACAGAGTTAAAAAGTTCTAAGCAAAAAAGATCTTTTGAACATTTAGTGCACGCGAGGATCTGGTTGTGCCAGTTGAAAGCAAGTTGCGGTCCATACTCCAATTCCACTAATAAGAAATCTCTACTTCTAAGCTTCAATTTGATGATGAATTGCTGCTAAGAGGTCGACCTCACTTAAGCTAGCTAATGCCATTCTCATTTCCCACTAAATTTGATGGAAGCTACAAGTCAAGAACTTAGCAACATGGGCTCAAATTATAGAGTTCAGTCTGTACGTATACACCATCACAGAAAACTACTCAAGGGACAAGTTGCAGAATATTAAATATTATACAAATAATTATATATAATTGTGGAGCATATTTATAGGTTCAATTGATCTATATAAATATATACACAGTTTTATTCCGCTAAAATATTCATATCCTTTAATTTCCTTCTTTTTCATCCATGGCTACCTTTACGTGGCTTTCCTTTATCGTTGTCTCATTTTTCTTCCACACATTGGCCCTAAATGACAATTATATTGTTCACATGGATTTAACGGCCATGCCTAAAGCCTTTTCTTCCCACCATAGCTGGTACTTGGCTACTCTTTCTTCTGTTTCTGCTGTATCTAATATCAGAACCTCCATTACAGCTACTTCTTCTTCTAAAATTCTTTATAGTTATACCCATGTTATTAATGGTTTTAGTGCTAATCTCTCTCCTTCTGAGCTTGAGGCCTTGAAGAAATCTCCAGGCTATATTTCTTCTTTTAAAGATCTTCCTGTTACACTCGACACTACTCGCTCGCCCACATTTCTTGGACTCACTCCCAACTCCGGAGGAGCATGGCTGCCGTCCAATTACGGGGAAGATATCATTATCGGATTGATAGATACCGGTATTTGGCCTGAAAGTGAGAGCTACAGTGACCGTGGATTTTCTGGAATTCCAGAAAAATGGAAAGGAGAATGTGAGACCGGCACTCAATTCAACTCTTCGTTGTGCAACAAGAAACTGATTGGAGCTCGCTTTTTCAACAAAGGACTAATCGCCAAGAATCCTAACATCACCATATCCATAAATTCAACCCGTGACACCGACGGTCACGGGACCCACACCTCGAGTACGGCAGCTGGAAATTTTGTAGAAGGTGCAGAATTCTTTGGGTATGCTCCGGGAACTGCCAGTGGAGTGGCTCCCAAGGCGCATGTAGCCATGTACAAGGCTCTTTGGGATGAAGGTGGATACAGTTCTGATATAATGGCTGCCATTGATCAAGCAATTATGGATGGAGTAGATGTCTTGTCCATTTCTTTAGGCTTGGATGGAGTTCCTTTGTATGAAGACCCCATTGCCTTGGCTTCATTTGCAGCGTTAGAAAAGAACATATTCGTGTCAACTTCTGCAGGAAACGAGGGGCCTTTCATTGAGACACTACACAACGGCACTCCGTGGGTTTTAACAGTTGCTGCTAGCACTCTAGATCGTGAATTTGATGCTGTTTTGACACTTGATAATGGAGTTTCAGTCACTGGTCAATCTCTATATCCTGGGAATTACACTTCTACTCAAGTTCCAATTGTTTTCTTGGACTCATGTCTGGACACTAAAGAATTGGATAAAATTGGGCAAAAAATCGTTGTCTGTCAAGACAAAAATTCTTCCTTAGATGACCAATTTGATAACCTGAGGAAATCCAATATCACTGGAGGCATATTCATAACAAATTACACAGACCTGGAATCATTCATCCAAACTGGATTTCCAGCAATATTTATGATTCCAGAGGATGGGGAAATTATCAAGGATTTCATTAAAAGCAGCAGCAACCCACAAGCAAGCATGGAATTTCAGAAAACAAAAGTGGGTATTAAAGTTGCTCCAAGTCTTACTAGTTACAGCTCTAGAGGACCATCCGCAAGTTGTCCATATGTGATGAAGCCTGACATTATGGCTCCTGGTGCTTTAATCTTAGCTGCATGGCCTCAAATCATTGAAGTTGCACGCATCAATTCTAAATCACTATTCAGCAATTTCAATATATTGTCAGGGACATCCATGTCTTGTCCACATGCAGCAGGAGTGGCTGCACTTTTGAAGAAGGCGCACCCAGATTGGAGCCCCGCTGCTATCCGGTCGGCCATGATGACCACCGCTGATACCATGGATCATACTTCTGGTCCTATTAAAGATATTGGCAACGAAAATATGCCAGCCACTCCTTTAGATATGGGAGCTGGTCAGGTTAATCCTAGCAAAGCATTAGATCCTGGCCTCATTTATGACCTGAATTCAACTGATTACGTGAGACTTCTGTGTGCACTAAATATTACAGAAAAACAAATCCAAACTATCACAAAATCAGCTTCTAACGACTGTTCCTCTCCATCTCTGGACCTTAACTATCCTTCTTTTGTCGCCTTCTTTAACTCTAACGACTCCAAATTGGGTTTGACATCCGTCAGAGAATTTCAAAGGACAGTGACCAATTTAGGAGAAGGGACGTCAATTTACACGGCAAATCTAACGCCCATGAATGGATTAAAGGTCAGTGTCCTGCCGGAAAAGCTTGAGTTCAAAGCCAAGAATGAGAAGCAAAGTTTCAAATTGGTCATAGAAAGTCAAAGCAAGCTTAAACAAAATTATATAATTTTTGGTTATCTTAGCTGGGTTGATTCTAAGGGTAAATACTTTGTTAAAAGTCCTATAGTGGCTACAACCCTGAGCGCTGAGTCAGTTACTTCAGTTACGTCTTAAAATTAAGATTTAACTTATTAGTTATATATTATTACTTGTTGAACAATTTAATTACAAGTTAACTGTTTATTATTATTATTAATACATTGTTGAATAAGTAAGTTATCCTATATATGCAATAAGCCAAAATGGTTAATTTGGTGGTGGAAATTTCCTGTTATCGGATAGGGTTTTGCATGGTTGGTATGTAGTTGCTTGGTTTATTCACACATTATATCCATAGATAATAAATTATTATATATACAATTCTACAGCGAAGCTACAATAAAAAATTTGATAGGGCATACCGCTAAACGATGAAACAAATAAATGATAATATAGACAAAATTGAAATGGAGTCATGTGTATGGAAATAGTTTAATTAATTTTCATTATTTTAAAGTCAATTTATATATATATATGAATGGAAGGTGTTTGGATATAAATTTTGTTTTAAAAATAAAATTTAAAAAATATCGTTTCAAAAAAAATTATTATATATAATTTAAATTTTTTATATTTTTAAGTTTTAAAATAATGTTTTAAATTAATTATTTAAATATTTAAAAAATTATTTAATATTTTTTAAATTTTAAAATAATATTTTATATATATTTTAAATAAATTTAAATACTTCTTAATTTAAATGAAATAATTTATAAAAGGAACGTTGTTACGTGTTACACCAGGCGTCATCTACAGTATTGACGCGATAAATAAAAAATTAATTTATCATCAAAATGAGTTTATTGTAAATGTAAACAAAAGTGTTTCATATGGGATGGGAAAGGGAGACTCAATTAAACTCAGTTATATATTTTAATTACTGTTTTTTTCTTTTCCCATAAGAAATAGTATTATGTGGCCCACAATTATATCACACTGATGAACATATCATATTTTCGTTTATAAAATGATTGGAATAATGCATGGCCAAGATTAGGCCGATGATAGATTAATTTTAAATCATTAAATATATATAATTAAAATTCATCATAATATATAAATTAATATAATTATTCATCAGTTTATGATTTTAATTTTAATAATTGAATTATTAAATAATTTATAATTTTTATAATTGTTGATAATAAATTATCGATCATAAATCGTCGTTTACAGTTGACTAATAATTATTAATCGCTCATAATTAATCGTCATCATTAAATTAAATAGACACTTAATTATAATTTTATATATTTAATTTACAGTTTAACAAAGCTTACACACTATATAAATAGAGGACGTACGTAATTGCAATATCTAACAACTAATCATAAATTAAATTAGCAGTAAATTAATTTTATACTCTTGGTTGATGCCAATTATACTCATAAATAATTAATGTCAAAATCATCATCAAAGCAACAGCTATATATATATATAAGATTAGCAGTTTAGATATAATGACAACATTCATTGAATAATCATAACGTGATTAGCGACCGAGCTCGAGTATCTTTTGCTTATAATTAATATACGAAGAAATTTAATAATTTAAAACTTTTACATTACCTCAAAAAAAAAAAAAAAAAAAAACTTTTCCATTAAGATGAGCTAGCTCTTTAATTATTTCATATATTATATTTTATCCATGCATTTTTAAATGAAATAAAAATATCAAAATAAAATTATGATCATCTATAAATCAACTAATAATAAGCATTCTATATTGTGTTTATCATTTTTTTTTTCATATTAAATGCGTCAATAATAAAATCAGTATTAAATTTTCTAACTATGTTTTTCTTAATATATATATATATATATATATATATATATATATATATATATATATATATATATATATATATATATATCACTAAGTTTGTAAGAAAATCATCTTTTATCTGTAATTTTATTTTCACAATTTCTATTGTATAAAATATATATTTTGTTATTGCAGTAAACATTAATTAAGTTTAGTACAAGATTACAAGTCTATATTCATCTATAGCTTTCACAAATCTAAATTTTAATCAATATTAAATTTAAAAATTATAATTAAACTTTTAAATATAACCTTTTTTGTTCAGATAAATTTATAAGATAAAATATATTTGCAAGCAAACGAATTTTATCAATATTAATATTTTGTAGCAATTCATAAGATCTAAACACATACTAAAAATAAATAACTTAATTATATCTTCTTTAAATCAAATTTTCATTTATTACAATTGTGAGTTTATTACAACTAAAAATATATTAATTTAATAATTTTGCACCCTTAAAATAATATATGTGTTATTGTGATATCAATTTTAATTTGTCTTATATTAATCGTATAAAAAATATCATTTTCTGATACTTTTTATAAAAAATTGTCATTTTCTCTAATAAAAAAAATCATCATCCTCCTTAATTTTTAATTTTTTTTATTATTATCATTAAATGATTAGTTGCATTTAATTTAACTTTTAAGTATGAAATTCTTTTTAATAGAAGTTTGGTGAAACAATAATATTTATTGAATTTTTTTTTTAGTAATATATAATAAATATTAGAGATTTTTTTTAACAAAGTGTGGCTGCAACCCAAAGATTCATCACTGCATTTAACTATTTATTTTTAATGTTTATATAAAAAAAAATATTAAATACACAAATACATATATATTAAAATATTGAATACTATCATTATTAAAAAATTAGAATTAATTAATTAGATAAAAACCTTTCACCATATATTAAACTTTTATATTTTTTATTTTTAATTAATATAAATTTATTTTAATATGGTAAACCAAACATATATACAGCTTAATCCGTCAATTATCCAAAAAGTAACCCAACATCATTAAAAATTAAATTTTAAGGTGCTATCATAATAATGTTTTTTCTTAGATCTATCTCATAAACTCATCCCTAATATGAACTTTTATCATTCAATCTAGTTATACATATTCTAAAGCTAATTTGTGCGTTTATAATATTAGATTCGCTTTAAATAAGTTTGAAAGTGCATTTTCTAAATATATTTAATATATATATATTTAAAAATTATATTTTAGATCAAATTCTAATTAATAAAATAATGAGAAGAGTTATTTCCAATTTAGACTTTGATAATAAGCTCCAAAGAAATTAATTTTATAATACACTTGTAATGTTTTAAATAATTTAATTGATTATTTTCATTTTTTTTCTATGAGTAGGCCTCTCTTTTGGTTTGAACTTAATAATTATCAGTGAAGTGATGCACAGCCTAATCCTCTAATATTTTGAAGTCCACGGGTGTTATAACTACCTCGTAGAAATATTGATTGCATATCCATCATTCATTTAGTTAAGTTTTATCACTTCATTACTTGCATTAAATAGATTGCCTTAACCCGGTAAGCTTCTCGATTTCAAATTTTGTATCACCTTAACAATCATTGATGAGAAAAAGTGGATATGTTGGTAATTTTCTTCAGTTTTTCCCTAAATAAATAAAAATAAAAATTCTCCAATTAATGCATTCTTTAATTATATATCTAAAAAAAATAAAAATTTTAAACCTTTTCTTTAATATAAATAATCAATCAATCAGATGCAATTGATTGATTGTTCTACCAAACAGACAAAGGCATCAACATGAATGAAAAAAATATATATATGTTTGAAGAACAAAAATCCAAAGACGCTGCCAGTCTGCCATTATAAAACAGTGCATAAGAAAACTCAAAACTCGTCGGAGCCTACTCAGTTTTGAAGTTTTGATACCGCGGAAATTGGCCCACACATGTTAAATACTGTCCACTGATCTGGGGGTCCCATCCTTTTTATTAATGTTCTCTTATCCATGTTATTTTAGTTCAATAATAATATATAATCTCTTAATCTCAATTCTCAATATATATACACTCGTAACATACATTCATATTTTATAATTTTCTTTTTCACTTCCCAATTTTCTATATTTTTATTTTTCAAATTGCAAATTAAAAATTAAAAAATATGTTAAATTTTTTTTTCATTTAAAGCTTTTTTTTATTCATTTATTTCCATTTTTATTTATTAAATTCCTTTTTTATATTAGATATAGGAGGAAACCAGGAAATTAATCTCGGGTGAACTAAAAATTAATCTTATCTAAAAAATTAGATTTCAATGGACTAAATAAATTTTTTTTATATACTAATGATATTTTAAATTAATTTTGGATGGATCAAAAATTAATTATGTGTAAAAAAATTATATTTAAATGAACTACATAAAAAAAAATTATAATTAATAGGATATTTTTTTGTCCGGATAGCTAAAATAATTCAAAAAAATTTCTTAATATTTATGTATTTTATAACAAAAACATTTATTTTGGAACTGAGTGAATATAATTTTGAAAAACTTGAAAAATTATGTTAAGATTTTTCATTTAAAAATTTTGATACCCAAACATCAATTTTTAATTTTTTAAATAATTTTCTAAAAAATAAATTTTATTTTCCACGACAAAATAAGGTCTAAAAATTTTATAAAAAAAGTCTTCGGATCCGAATATCATTGATTTGATTTTGAGTTAATTTGATATTATTGATTACAATAAGCCCATGCCCATGCCCTAATGTTGAATGATAAAAATGAGCAACCAAAATAGCATTTATTTATTTAATGCATCCAGAAGTTCATGTAACAAATTCTGGGATGGGAATATGGGAATTTTCCATGTCTTTCCTTCTTTTCTCAAGTCATCAACAGTTTGTGGCGATAGACCGGCTGATTCTGGAACGTTGCTTAATTTCAACTCCTATGGCCAATAGAGGGGGCTATATATAATATATTACAGAAATTAAATAGTCGATGATAAATTTTATATCCATAGTCATTAATAATCAACCCCATCACATGTTTACCGAATCCTATAAAATTATCATTGTCAAATTTTACCCAAAATCTTTTATATTTGAACATTTTGATAGTTTATTTTTTAACTAGAGGTGTTTTACAAAAAAATTATTTGATTATTATGTTGAAAATATAACTAAAATATATTATATAGAAACATAAAATGGTCTTAAAAAAGTAATTGAAATTAATTAATTGTAATGGTACAAATTAAAATTTAGTGTGTAGCTAACCTGAAATCATAGAAAAATTCAATCACCGGAGTGAAATCAGGCCCTCTATATATTTCTTTAATTACTTTGTTGTTTATTTTTAAATTTATTGGGTCTCCTATTTGGAGGCTTTTCTATACTAAAGATAATACTGGGGATTACAGCCCAGTAAATGTGCAAGTTCTTTCCAAAATCCAAAGCTAAACCAGTGTGAAATTATTTACTATTTTTTTTTTCGGCTGGCCGGTTTTTATCTTAAAGGGCTAGAGGCCCATTCTCCGGTTAAATGAAATTAAAATTTAAACTGTATAATATATTTTAAAAAAATAATGATTATAAAATTAAAATTTAATTATAAAGTATTTAAATTAATTTCATTAAAAATACAAAGTCATGAAAAATAAATTATATTTTTCAGTTTATTTTTTTACTTAAAACACCCTCTTAATTTTATTTTTTAAAAATATTTAAACATTTTAATTTTTACTTAAAAATTAAAAACTATTTAAAATAATTTTTTTTAATGATTATCCCGAAAATTCAAACACTTCTAAATAAATATTTAAAATTTATTAATTTTGCTAAAAATATTATAATGAATTGAATTTTTTAAATCAAAATTACTTATTTAAATATTTGACAATAAAAATAAATAATAAAGTTTAAATTTAATTAAATTTTTTTAAGCATGCTTAAAACAAAATTGTCTTTTAGATAATAATTCACTTTTGATGTCATGTAATCACTTTCAAACACCTAAAGAAATATGTATGTCTCTAAACACACGTGGATTCTGATAATTCACTTAAATTTATGAGGGATAATTTTTTAATATATATATATAAAATAAATCTCACATTCAGGCGAGAATGGATCATAAGAGTGCACCGTTTTCCACATTTGCTAAAAATTGAAAAGAATGAAGAGAATTGAAGCTGATATAATCATACCTTAAAATAGACATTAAACCATGCAACTTTGACAAAATATATACTCTCTGTCTAAAAAAGACAAATTCATTTTTCTTTTATTAATCTTAAATTATATCACTTTTTTTTTTTAAAGAATAGTTTTTTTTTTTTTAATTTATTAATATATTTCATTATTAATTAAATTATATTTTTATTAATAAATTATTAATTAATTTTATTGGACTATTAACTAAAACACATATATATCTTTTCATATTTTTTATCAAATTATAAATGGGTTGAATTATTGACACGTTAATTAATAATAAAGTTTTAATTCTTTTTATCAAAATAATATAATTTTATTGGTTTTGATGCTTAACATTATAAAATTAAATAATAGTTACTTTTAAAATAATTATTTATTAATATATGTGAAAGATTTGTGAAAAATATTAAATAAAAATTATTATTTTAATTAAATTAATTGTTTTTTAATTTTTGTAAAAATAAAAATATATCATTTTTTTCAGAGGAGAATGTATTATATAATCATGTTGTCCTATTTTACATCAATATATTTTCTGTCTTTTCAATTACCTTTTATTTATTTTAAATTTTATTAAGATTAAAATAAAAAAGTATGGATTGTAATCTCATTTCCTTTAAAAGGATATATTAACTAAAAAAATCTCTAATTAAAATAACATATTAATGGCAAAATCACACACTTTTAAACTGGATACTTGACCAATAATGAGCTTATTAATTATGAGCACTCAATTAATCAGTACACAGCATGAAGACATTTTATATATAAGAACCTAGACAAGAGACATAACAAAAGACATATTTTATCTTCTTCAACTTAATTATATGGCCTAATGATTTAAAAATTCATTATGTCATTTTTAATTTTGTCTACATTTTACATTTATTAATTTATCTTAAATTTTAAAATTAATTATAATTATAAACAATTTTCAAAATTGGAATGTCTAATGATTTAAAAATTCAAAATTCTGTATCATTTTTCAGTTTTATCCAAAATTTTAAATTTTATCAATTTTTGTTAGTAATTGAATTTAATACAAATTTATTTTAATTTATAATTTCATAAACAAAGTAAATTATATAATTTTTTTTATAAGTAGAATAGACTAATTATATTTATTTATATAAATTATCCTTCTTGTTTAATTACTTATAAAAACCAATAGTAAATTAGACTTTAGAACCAATTAATTTATTATTTTACTTATAAAAAAATTTTCTTTCCATATATATTAAATTATTTTACACAATATGATTATTATAAAATACATTGTATTAGTAGTTTATTATATATATATATATTTTTTAATTTTAAAGAGCCGTCTATCTATTTCATTGGAAAAGTTACATTAAGTTTAATTAAAAAAAAATCCCTTAATTACATTATACTTTTTTCAATAGTCTGACAAATTTAAATTTAAATTGGACTTGTATAAAATCATTTGAAATTATGTTCAATTCTAATGAATTTAAAATGATTTAAACTTAAATATTTTATAAAATTAAAAATTAATCTCTCATGTATTTTATAAAAAGAAAAATTAATTTAAAAATTAAATGTGATATAAAATTTATTATATTATTTTTAATTTTAAAGATTATAAATTAAGCTGAAACTGTATTAAATTTAAATTGTTATTAAGAATAAATAAAATTTAATGTTTTGAACAAAATTAAAAATGATATAAAAATTTAAATTTCTTAAGTCATTAGGTCTAATTATATCTAAATATGATAATGCATTCTTTAAAAAAAAAAATTGATAATGGATAGTGTTATCAAATTTGAATTTTATATTACTATTAGATAAGAGTTTTTCACTAATTTAATAATAATAATAATAATAATATTTTATTATATAATTTACAATTTTTCCACATACTTGACCTCTTAAAAAAAAATAAAGACAAAAATTTCTATACTACTAATAATGCGGTGCCCATTGCATCCGTAGTCATAATTTATGTGCCTCGTTAAAAAGTTTGTAGCAGTCAAATTCGCAAACTTCAAGTATAGATATAAGCCAACAGCTACAAACAACAATTATAGACGTGATATATGACCTTTTTTTTCCCCTCGAAAATATCAATTAATCAATTTTGATTGCGCAAGGAAAGGTCGAACAAATGTTTGAGAAAATTTTTCCATAAAATTATTAATTTTTTTTTTTTAATAATAGTATCAAATCTATTTGATTAATTATAATTATAATTTATTATAATACTTAATAATATATTAATAACTAATAATTAATAATAATTTTATTAAATTTATAACAATTAATTATTAAATAAGAGTCATAACTATCAGCCACTAATAAATAATTATTAATAATATTTAACAATTAACGTATATTACAAACAGTTAAATCAATAAAGATTTAACTAATAAACTTTATTAGAGCATAACAGATAATTAAAAGATCCATCGTACATATAAAATACCACTTGTATCTCATGGACTGCCACCTTATTGAAAGAGAGTTTTTTTTTAGCATAGAAAAATAAAAGACTCAAACCTAAATTTATTATCTAATTAAAGATGCTTTATCACTAAGTTATGTCTATCGCGACAAGTTAAAAGAAAGAGACTTTGTTCAGTATTCTCACATAACCAAGAAAATAAAGCTGGCCTTGAAAGGTTGGTTCTGAAATGCTTCTCTAATAATATGTGAATATTGCTCGCACAAGCCTATTCGCACGTGATGAGAATAGGACATTTACATTTTCAAGAGTTTGATTGAAATTATCATATCATCACACAAATTAATAGTGCTCGGCACTCCACCACTACTGGAAAATTCAGTTTCACATTCTCAAGTCTAAAGTCTTCCACTATATATTGATGGCTTGTAAATTGTGATCATCCAAAGGAAAAAAAATAAAATTATTTTAATGCATATATAGCAATAAAAAACAGCAGCCTTAAAAAGCAAGTCTATAGTTTTCTCCCTTTAGACTATAGACCATAATATTATATTTAAAATGAAGTGACTGAATATAATGAAAATATATATAGTTCATACATTTTATAAAATTTTTATTTGATTATATTTTATAACTTTAATTACATTATAAAATATAATCACGCGTTTACGAACCCACACATTCACACCAAAGAAAACTGTCATTATCAAAACATCCAAATTGGTCTCCGAATTTGGATGTTAGTGGAATGAAGATTGAAGTGTGTTTTGGTACATAAATAGCTATCTTTATCTTCTAAATAAAAAAACAATATTGACTATCAATTCTCTATATAATCACACCCCACTTCACATTAGTATTGTACTAAAATAATTCCACTTTCCTTTACATTGCACAACCATGGCTTCGCCTTACAATATTAATCCTTTCTGTCTATGGCTTTCTTTTACTGTTGCCTTGTCCCTCTTCATCCCCACAGTATCACAAACAGCCAATTATATTGTCCATATGGACTCCTCAGCCATGCCCAAAGCCTTTTCTACCCATCATAGCTGGCACTTGGCCACTCTTTCTCTTGTTTTTGCAGACTCTAAAATTAAAACCACAACCAACTTTAATTCTAAACTTCTCTATAGTTATAAACATGTTATGAATGGTTTTAGTGCTCATCTTTCTCCCTCTGAGCTTGAGGCCTTGAAAAAATCTCCAGGTTACATTTCTTCCATTAAAGATCTTCCTGTTAAACCTGACACTACCCATTCACCCGCTTATTTAGGCCTCACTTCCAACTCAGGAGCTTGGAAGTTGTCGAATTATGGCGAAGATATCATCATCGGTGTGGTAGATACTGGTGTTTGGCCCGAAAGTGAGAGCTATAGTGACAAAGGAATGCCTAAAATTCCAAAAAGATGGAAAGGGGTATGTGAAAGTGGCCAAAAATTCAATTCCTCTCTGTGCAACAACAAACTAATCGGAGCAAGGTTTTTCAATAAGGGACTAATTGCCAATTGGAATGTGACCATGTCCATGAATTCTACGCGTGACAATGTTGGCCATGGAACACACACCTCAAGCACGGCGGCTAGGAATTTTGTTGAAGGCGCATCGTACTTTGGGTATGCTCAGGGAACCGCCGTTGGAGTGGCTCCGCGGGCTCATTTAGCCATATACAAGGCTCTGTGGAGTGAAGGCTCTTTTACCTCTGATATAATTGCAGCAATTGATCAAGCAATTATTGATGGAGTTGATGTATTGTCCATCTCGCTAGGCTTGGATGGGCTTCCCTTGTACGAAGACCCAGTTGCCTTGGCCACATTTGCAGCCGTGGAGAATAAAATATTTGTTGCAGCTTCTGCAGGAAATGATGGTCCTTTCCATGGTTCACTCCATAATGGCACCCCTTGGCTGCTAACAGTTGCTGCTGGTACTATTGACCGTGATTTTGAGGCCGTTTTGACTCTTGGAAACGGAGTTTCAGTTACTGGAAAAGCTCTCTATCCGGGGAATTATTCTTCTAGCCAAACTACAATTGTTTTCAGGGGCGAATGTTTCACGCAGAAGGAATTGTCTGATCTTCAGGAAAAGATAGTAGTTTGCCAAGAGGGAAATAACTCCTTAGAGAGTCAATTTGAGGACGTTGGCATTAAGAATGTTACTGGAGCTATTTTCATAACCAATATCAACGACACTGAACACTACATTCGAATCCAATTTCCAGGAATACTGATGACTCCAAAAGATGGAGAAACCATAAAAGCTTACATCAAGAGCACTAAAAAACCAGTAGCGAGCCTGGAGTTTAAGAAAACAAATCTGGGTGTTAAAGGAGCTCCAAGTCTAACAAGGTACAGCTCTAGAGGACCATTCCTAAGTAGCCCATCTGTAATGAAGCCTGATATAATGGCTCCTGGTTCACTAATCTTAGCTGCTTGGCCTGACAACACCGTAGTGGCAACAATAAATGCTGTTGGAATATTCAGTAACTTCAATATAGAATCTGGAACTTCCATGGCTTGCCCACACGCAGCAGGAGTGGCAGCACTTATAAAAAAGGCACACCCAGATTGGAGTCCTGCAGCTATCAGATCAGCCATAATGACCACTGCTGAAACTGCTGATAACACGCTTGGGCCAATCAGGGATATTGGTTTCACTAATAGACCAGCCACTCCTCTAGACATGGGAGCCGGCCAGATTAATCCTTACAAGGCGTTAGACCCTGGGCTTGTTTATGATGCTAACACAACTGATTATGTAAATCTCCTCTGCGCTTTAAATTTCACCCAAAAGCAAATTCAAATCATCACAAAATCACCTAACAACGATTGTTCTTCTCCGTCTTTGGACCTCAACTATCCCTCTTTTCTTGGCTACTTCAACTCAACAAACGAAACAGAATTCAATTTGAGAAAAGTTGAAGAATTCCACAGGACGGTGACCAATGTGGGAGATGCAATTTCAACTTATACAGCAAATTTGACACCATTGGGTCATGGATTAAATGTAAGTGTGATTCCAAACAAGTTAGAGTTCAAGGCCAAGAATCAGAAGCTAAGCTTCAAACTGGTGATAGAAGGTCCAAGAAAGGTAGATGACGATATAATATCCGGTTATCTGAATTGGGTTGAAGCTAAAGGTAAACACGTTGTCAAGAGTCCAATAGCTGTCACAAGCCTAAGATTGGACACAATGACAATGGGGCCTAACTAGAAGTTCTAACACTAATGTACTACAGTTTTGGAAAATCAACCAATTATATATCCAATGATAAATTAAATAAAATTATCCATTCTTTTAGCTAAATAGTTGGTGATGAAGCTTTCAACTTATGATGTAGATAGAATCTTATTATGGAAAGAAAAATTATTAAAGAAGGATATATATTTAGATGGAAAATCATAAATTCATTATCTTAATATTTTGGATTGGAGTATAATATCAAGTTTTCAAATATACTTTTCACTAAGACTCATTAAAAAGATCTGAAATTAAGTGAACTCCTCAATTTTAATATTTTGTGGTGGTGTTATAATTTTTGGTTGCATGATTTTATATGGATAATAGCTACTCTTGATATAATTATCTTTTTATATATCAAATTAATCACTAATTGATATTTAAAATTTTGCTATAAATATATCAATTACATTCTTACGTTTTACATATGCAGCATAGAAATGATAAATTGATAATTGGATGGAGTAAGAGAAATAAACTTAGCTAATCAGGTGGAACTCGAAAATTTTTAGTTAATACATGTGAAAAAAAATTGTTATAGGGTAGCGCTAGGTTTTGGGTCATATTTACAAATATTGATGCCGAGGAATTAAATTTTGAGTTTTTGAATTTTTTAGATAAATAAAAATTTAAACTGAGTCTAAAAAAGTGGCTCTAACTTTTAGTTTAGAATTAGTTTTGGGGTCATAATATATCAAAAGAAAAGTAATTTTTGAGCTCAACAGCATCTCATCCCAATTAATCCGGATGATATTTTTTTCATCTTCAAAATTATTTTTTTAGGATCTCAAAAAGCGACTTTAAATTTTGAACTTATTTTTATTATTTTTAAATTTATTTATTATATTTTCTATTTTCAATATTAGGATTTTCGAATGTATTTAAACTTTTAAATTATTATTTTAGAGGCATTTTTGAATTATTAAAAATTTTAAAATTTTAAAATCTGTGTTTTATTTTCAACATCAAATATGTATATTACATATAGATCTATTCTTATTTTTTATTTTCTCTCAAGAATAATAATTAAATATTATTCTTTCGCTCTCTCTCTCTCTATATATTAATTTACAAAAATTCGAGTTATAAATGTAGTCTAAATCCAACGTAAATGAAAATAGAACATTTAAAAAGATTTCAATGCCTCAAACTTCAATCTTACAATTATACTCCATCTCTTGGGCAAATTTCAATCTCCACGCACACTGTATTGAATCTTAATAAGATATGATCAATTAAAAGATATTATAAAAATAAAAAGGAAAAGGAAAACTTTAGCAGTGAGAACATGGACATTTTTTTTTTCCATTTCTTTTAGCTTTTCTTCTGAAGTCAACATTTGTGGCCGCTGACTGGAAATTGGCAAAATGGATGTACATTAATTTCAACATCAGGGCCGGCTATGGATTATAGAAATAATGGAATATAATATAGGAAAAGAAAATTGAATATAACTAAAATTTTACTTATATATTTGATGAGAAATTCATTCAGTAATTAATTTATTACTAATTACGATAAAAAGGCAAAAACTATAAACACAACACTATCAATTCAAATGCCTCAAAAAACAATTTTTGCTATAGGAAGAATACTTAATCACACCGTGTGCCCATGTTTTTTGCTTTGAGCTTTCTTGTTATCCTCTCGTTGCAGTTTAATTTCATTTATAATTATAATTGTTGAGTTTATCATAAATTTTTCTTGAGAGGAAGAGATTGTATCATTTAATTGGAGAATAATTAATTACTATAATATCATATTATAAATAATAATTACTTTTAAATTTTATTTAATTTCTATATATAAGATTACATTCTCAAATTTTTATACATATATTTTCATGATATTTTGTATTCTATCCATTCGCACGTTAAAATAACTGTCATAATAAGAAGTCAATATTGGTCTCACAACTTGTAAATTAGTGGAATGAAGATTGAATTTTGTTTCGGTTTGGTTTGGTTCATATATGGTGGCTAGTTAGTGGAACCAGTGCTGATCATATTTATCTTCCCAATCATTGTACCGACACTTGTAAATTCTCTCTTTAATTATATAAACGTACCCAACTTCACAGCAGTATTGTACTGAAATAATATCGCTTTCCTTCCATTGAACAATAATGGCTTCACCTTACAATATTGATCCTTTCTGTCTATGGCTTTCCTTCACTGCTGCCTGGTCGCTCTTCATCCCCACATTATCACAAACAGCCAATTATATAGTTCATATGGACTCTTCAGCCATGCCCAAAACCTTTTCTACCTATCATAGTTGGCACTTGGCTATTCTTTCTTCTGTTTTTGCAGACTCTAAAATTGAAACCACAACCAACTTTAATTCTAAACTTCTTTATAGTTATAAACATGTTATAAGTGGTTTTAGTGCTCATCTTTCTCCTTCTGAACTTGAGGCCTTGAAAAAATCTCCAGGCTACATTTCTTCCATTGAAGACCTCCCTGTTAAACCTGATACTACCCACTCACCAACGTATCTAGGCCTCACTTCCAACTCCGGAGCTTGGAAGGTGTCAAATTATGGCGAGGGTATCATTATTGGTGTGGTGGATACTGGTGTTTGGCCTGAAAGTGAGAGCTTTAGTGACAAAGGAATGCCTAAAATTCCAAAAAGATGGAAAGGGATATGCGAAAGTGGCCAACAATTCAATTCCTCGATGTGCAATAACAAACTAATTGGAGCTCGATTTTTCAACAGAGGAGTAATTGCCAACTGGAATGTCACTATGTCCATGAATTCTACGCGTGACAATGTTGGCCATGGGACCCACACTTCCAGCACGGCGGCTGGAAATTTTGTGGAAGGCGCATCATATTTTGGTTATGCTCCGGGAACCGCCGTTGGAGTGGCTCCGCGGGCTCATTTAGCCGTGTACAAAGCCCTATGGCGAGAAGGCTCTTTTACATCTGATATAATTGCTGCGATTGATCAAGCAATTATAGATGGAGTTGATGTATTATCCATCTCATTAGGCTGGGATGGACTTCCTTTGTACGAAGACCCAGTTGCTTTGGCAACATTTGCAGCAGTAGAAAAGAACATATTTGTGGCAGCTTCTGCAGGAAACGATGGTCCTTTCTCTGGATCACTACACAACGGCACGCCTTGGCTGCTAACAGTTGCTGCTGGTACTTTAGACCGTGAATTTGAAGCTGTTCTGACGCTTGGAAATGGAGTTTCAGTCACTGGCAAAGCTCTTTATCCGGGGAGTTATTCTTCTGACCAAACAAAAATTGTTTTCAGGGGCGAATGCTTCACAAACAATGAATTGTCCGATATTGAGCAGAAGATTGTGGTTTGCCAAGAGGGAAAAACTTCCTTAGAGGACCAATTTGAGAATATTGGCATTATAAATAATGTTACTGGAGCTGTTTTTATTACCAATTCTATAGACCTGGAAGACTACATTCAAAGCCAATTTCCAGCAATATTTATAACTCCAAAAGATGGTGAAACCATAAAAGCTTACATCAAGAGCACTAAAAGCACCACAAAAGCATTTGCAAGCATGGAGTTTAAGAAAACAGATCTGGGTGTTAATGGAGCTCCGAGTCTAACTAGCTACAGCTCTAGAGGACCATTCCTAAGCAGCCCATCTGTAATGAAGCCTGATATTATGGCTCCTGGCTCTCTAATCTTAGCAGCTTGGCCTGAAAATACAGTAGTGGAAGCGATAAATGGTGTTGGAATATTCAATAATTTCAATATAGACTCTGGAACTTCCATGGCTTGCCCACACGCATCAGGTGTTGCAGCACTTCTGAAAAACGCACACCCAGATTGGAGCCCTGCAGCCATCAGGTCAGCCATAATGACCACCGCTGATACTGTTGATAACACCCTTGATCCTATCAGAGACATTGGTTTGAGTAACCAACCAGCCACTCCTTTAGCCATGGGAGCCGGCCAGATTAATCCCAACAAGGCGTTAGATCCTGGGCTTGTTTATGATGCCAACTCAACTGATTATGTGAGTCTCCTCTGCGCTTTAAATTTCACCCAGAAGCAAATCCAAATCATCACAAAATCACCTAATAACGATTGTTCTTCCCCGTCTTTGGACCTCAATTATCCCTCTTTTCTTGGCTATTTCAACTCAACAAACGAAACAGAATTCAATTTGAGAAAAGTTGAAGAATTCCATAGGACGGTGACCAATGTGGGAGATGCAATTTCAACTTATACAGCAAATTTGACGCCATTTGGTCATGGATTAAATGTGAGTGTGATTCCAAACAAATTAGAGTTCAAAGCCAAGAACCAGAAGCAAAGCTTCAAATTGGTGATAGAAGGTCCAAGAAAGGTGGACGGAGATGTAATATTTGGTTATCTTAGCTGGGTAGAAGCTAAAGGTAAATTCATTGTCAAGAGTCCGATTGCGGTTACAAGCCTGAGATTGGACACAATGACAATGGGGCCTAATTAGAAGTTATCCTAACACTGATACTATCACAATGAATTAACTAATTAATATAATCCAATATTAAATAAAATTATCCATTCATCCAGATAATTTGGTGATGGAGATTTTAAATATCAGATTTTCAGTTTTGCAATTCTGAATTTCTGATGGCTATAGGATTCAATTTGGAAGGGCCTGAAAGATCTTAGCCTCTGCTCAATCAAATGAAACATACTCCAATAAATGGAGAATCCAAATCCAATATGCTTTTGGTCTACAAAATTAACAAATTAAGAATTGGGTCAAATATGTGCTGAGGCCCATTTAATTTTTAGGGCATTCAACCCTCTAATCGAATTCCCTTTTTTTTTTTTTTATTATATGATGATTGGGCTATTGGCCAATGACCCTTCTAAGTTTTAAAATTCTATGTTTCCAAGACCAAAAATGAAATGAATTTCTTACTTTTTATATCTCTAAGTTAGGAATAATAAATTGAAAATGGGATGTGGGAAAAAAATTGATAATTGTAAAAAGGGAAAGTAGGAAAAAAGAAAAAGCATATGCAATTGCCTTACACATGGGCTCACATGTGCGATGCGGAGCCTACGCTCATGACTCGAAGCTTCCACCCATCTGTGTGTAAAGCAAAAATAGCATACTCCATATACAACGATGCAAATAGTCAAACCCAAACTCAAAATTTGATAAATTTAAATTTCACCTTTTTTTTATAAATCAAATTTAATTCAATGGTTTAAATTAGGTATGGTGAATAGTTGTTTTGCTAAATTACTCTTATCAAAATATATATGTATATATATATAAATTATTTGAATTGCTAGTATTATACTATAGTTTTTAATTTATAATATTAGTTAAACAATGTTCAAGCTTGTAATTTAATTTGAATACATGAATTCATTAAGGAAAACCAGTTTTGCAATGAATGAGAATAATATAATTATCTTTTCTTCAAGGATAGAGGAAAAAAAATTTATTAATTTATAGAAAAAAATTTATTTAATCTATTTAAATATAAAATTTTTATATAAAATTAATTTTTAATCACTTAAATTTAATTAAAAATATCATTAATTTATAAAACAATTATTTAATCAATTTAAATTTAATTTTTTAAATAAAATTAATTTTCAACTCACCCCTTCCTTCTTACTTCTTTTCTCACGGGTTTGGAGCAATCATATTACACGAACTTTCCCTAACCAGGCGCTACAGACGCAGACAATCATCAAATAATAAAAAGGTAATGCGGTGCCAGCTGTAACCCTGCTGTCGACGCAAATGCATAAATTCTCATTTGTCTTTAGGATTGTGACTACTAAACAAAACGACATTCCACGCGTTACCATCTTTACCCTTTTCTAAAACCATTTTTCCTTGTTTAATTAGCCACACTTACACATTACCTAGTTGTCAGTTGACAATCAAAACTAAATCCTCTCATTGTCATAATATTTCTTAATCGCCTACAGAAACATACGCCAAAAACGTTGATCTTTCGTATAAATAGTTATAGGTTTTGTGACAAATTGACAACTGATTTTTGAGAGACTAGTGGAAGTGATTGTGTTTTCGGGAATTTTAACAAACACCACAAAAATGCACGCCAAGACAGACTCAGAGGTGAGCAGCATCACTCCATCTTCTCCCACTAGATCTCCACGCCGTCCAGTCTACTACGTGCAGAGCCCATCGAGAGACTCTCACGATGGGGAGAAAACTACCACGTCGTTTCACTCCACGCCGGTTCTTAGTCCCATGGGATCTCCTCCTCATTCTCATTCCTCTGTTGGTCGTCACTCCCGTGAGTCATCTTCTAGTAGATTTTCTGGGTCGTTGAAACCCGGATCGCGGAAGATCTCTCCTAATGATGGATCGAGAGGTGGTCAGAGAAAAGGGCAAAAGCAATGGAAGGAGATCGATGTGATTGAAGAAGAAGGACTTCTTGAAGATGAAGAACGTCAAAAGGGTCTCCCTCGTCGCTGCTATTTTCTTGCTTTTGTGCTTGGTTTCTTTATTCTCTTCTCGTTTTTCTCTTTAATTCTCTGGGGTGCTAGCAAGCCACAAAAACCCAAGATCACAATGAAGGTAGTTAATTAATATTTTCTAATCCGGAAATTGTTGACGTTTTCTCAATTGGGATTTGGTTAATTTTGCTTAATTTGTTTGCAGAGTATAACATTTGAGCATTTTAGCATTCAAGCTGGCTCCGATTCCACGGGAGTGGCAACTGATATGATTTCAGTTAACTCTACAATGAAGATGATCTATCGAAATACAGGAACATTTTTCGGAGTCCATGTCACATCCACACCTGTAGATCTATCCTATTCGGAGATTACCATAGCCTCAGGAACTGTAAGCTTCAGAAAATTTTCAGAAATTCTTTTACATTTACTTTAAAATCAATTCTTTTTGCTGAATTCTGTAATTTGGTGAAATGGATATTACAGGTAAAGAAGTTTTATCAATCAAGAAAGAGCCAAAGGTCGGTGGCAATATCTGTAATGAGCAATAAAATCCCTCTATATGGAAGCGGAGCAGGTTTGAGCAGTTCAACAGGGACAACTACTCTACCAGTGCCTCTAAAACTGAAGTTTATAATCAGATCAAAAGCTTACGTTTTGGGAAAATTGGTTAAGCCAAAATTCTACAAGAGAATCGAATGTGATATTACTTTTGATCCAAAGAAGCTCAATGTTCCAATCTCGCTCAAGAAATCTTGCACATATGATTGATTCTTGATAATTAGTCGCATTAAGAGGAAGAATTTTACATTTATTTTTTCAAAAATTCCCCTTAATCTATTATTTGTTTATTTTTCGTTGAAGAGAAGAAGTGGTAATGAGAAACAGCTAAGCAGGCAGCTATTACAGAATAGTTGGGCAAGTAGTGGAAAGAGCACGGTTTTGGACTTTTTGATGCCCAAGTGCCCGTTTATTGTGAGAACAGCCTGGAAGTAGATTCGGTAGTGACTTGTGGGAGACAACTTTATTTATTTTTTCTTTTTTTTTTTTCAATATGAATAATATTTTGTTTATTAATGTAAAAGCAATAAACGTTAATATTATTTAACTTCATTCTTTGCCAATTTGTAATTCTTCTTTAGTGTCATTTAATGTAATAATATTCATAATAATAAGTTATTAAAATAATTGCGTTGCGTTTTCAAAATTCAATTTTAATTGCTAACTGTTTAGAATAAATAATTTGGATTAATTGCTATTACCTTACCTTATTCATTTTCAGACTATAAGAATATATAGCCTTTGAGTTCTGACACATAATTTTTGTAGAGCATGGAAGTATTACTTGAATAGCAAACAAAGCATCTGAAAATCGCATCTCTTGTCTGTCTGGTCTGTTGTCCCTAACCAAATAATCTTCATCTTTGCACATGTTAACTGGCAACTATTTGGTCAATAATTAATAATAATACTGAATGGGTTTCAACAACTTGTAATGAAATCATCAATTTGTTTTTCCTCTATACATTTTTTTTTATACACCGACCACATGCTCGTGATAGTGATTTGGAATCTATAATCAGTGTCGGTGCTGATGGTATTGGAATAAATTAAAGGTAAAAAATAAAAATAAAAATAAAGCCATAGTTGTTACAGTACATATAATGGAGGGTAGCCTCCTTTTGTCTAGAAGACTAGATAAATGGCGGTCCATGACATTATTATTATTAGGTTAGGTGCTTCTTGTCCTAGGGAGGTTGAATGGAAGTTTCTACTTTTTAACTAAAGCTATATCCTGTTTTAATTGCTAGGTAAATATTTATTAAATTATAGGTTTTTGAATTATATTAAAGTTGATCATCTGAACTAATAATTGATCAATATTTTTAATATTTACAATATAATATAAATATATATGATTTATATATTTAGAGTTGTAAATTTTTTTTTTTAACTCCACGTAAATATTTCTAACCTAGCTAGTGACAATGCTTCTTCGAAACTGAAGCTATATGGACCTTCAAAAAGTTTACCAAAAGAAAACTAATAAAAATGAATAGGCATAGGCATAACATCATTGATTTCAGAACCTCAAAAAGGAAAAAACAAAAGCCCGAACCAAAATGTGTAATCTGTAGGCTAGCCCACTTCATATTAGCACAAACCTATTAAGATCTGAGACAACGTCAACGTACCAGAAACCCAATCAATAACATCAAAACTCAACCAAAGAATTTTCAAAGCTAAAATAAAATAAAATAAAATTACAGCTCAAAAAGAATAGAGCTGAAGAAACGTTTCTATCTCCTGCAATGAGTGATACAAGAGCAACCCCTGGTGTAAGGATTAACCGGTGCTCTTGATTTGAAACAGTTATTCGTATAATAAGACCTCCCCGACCGAGGTGGGCACGGTACTCAATTTGCAGACAGAGCACCATACGATATGTAATAGTGCATTGGTCTTCCTCCATACAAAGACCTCCTCTCTTCATCTTCTTCTTCGCCCATCATCAGCTGCTGGAACCTTTTCTTATCAACCTTATGAGCTTCATGAGCAACAAGCAGCAGACACATAATGGAAAGAGCTATAATCGCTTTCATCATTTCTCAATTACTAGCAAAGTTAGATCCAAAAAGATTATCATTTATCAATAAATAGAGAGTGGGGAAGAAATATGGTGAAGGAGTCACATGGAAATTAATGGGATCCATATTTATTTTATTTGGCTTTGCCGGTTTGCCTGCCTTAATGAACGCAGCTTCCAATGCGGTGCCTCACCAACACACAAATGCCATAATCTTTTTATTCAGAATTTATTTCTTTTTCTGATAATATCCAATCCATAATTCTATCACTGTGCTCTGCGCATCACGTGTTTATGTTTCTTTCATCAATATGCCTGAATTAAAATAAATATTCTAATTTAAACTATAAACTCTCGTCTTGAAGGTATTTACTGAACATGGTTTCAAAATTCATTTATCCGTCCAAAATTATAAATGATTATAAAAATTAAAATTTATATATATATTTTTAAGAGAGTATATGCAATCCAATCTCTATAAGAAACAAACTAGGTTGGAACCTTGGACCAAAAGGTCTCATGCAGGTCGCCTCATTGATAATTTTAAATATTTCAATCACTAATCACTAACATTTAACCATGATCAACTGAATACACCAGCGTAATATGTTGACAAAGTGAGTAGACACTCCTACAACAATACAAGTGGACAAGTGAATTTAGATAAATCTTCCCTGATTTTTATCAATAACACTCCACAAAGAATGCGCAAGCAAATTGCAGATTACATGAATATCCACCACATTGGAGGCCAAGATAAATATCTTGGAATTCCTGCTACTGTTAGTAAATCCAAGAAACAGACTTTTGCGAAAATTAAAGAAAAAGTGAGTGTGCTTCTTGTGGGATGGAGGGAGCAACTGTTATCACAGGGAGGCAAAGAGATCCTAATCAAAGCTGTGTCAATGGCTGTTCCTACTTACTCAATGTCTTGTTTTAAATTACCTGCTGGCTTATGTAGGAGCATCAATAGTATGGTGACAAAGTTTTGAAGGGGGCAGAGAGAAAAAGAAAAGAAATTGCACTGGATATCATGGACGTTTATTGAGGCCAAACCGGCCTCCAACCCTTCATGAGGCTGGCGAAGTATCTTAGCTGGAAGAGAAGTCTTAAAATTCGTTGGCAAGTTGGCACTTCGCAAAAAATGGGAAATACACAGTCAAGTCAGGTTACCATTCGATGACAAAAAATCCATCAGTCCTTATATCCATAATCTATTATCTGAAAATAGGGAAGAAGTGGACTAGAAGATGATCTGGAGTTCAAATCTCCCAAGCAAATTGAAGATCTTCATTTTAATTAATGAAATTTATCTATCTATTGATAAAAAATAAAAATGACTACACAAGCTAAAAGGAAAGACAAAATATGTTGAAGATTGCCATCTGAATTCTGCATACATCACCGATTCTATCTTATGCCTTGGAGTGATGTGGATCAGGTACAAGAGCTGTAAACAAGGCTGGATCTGGATTCTGGACAAATGTATTTGATTTGGGCCGGGTTGGCCCAATTTATAGCCACAAACGGTCAAGTAACTGAATGCGCCAAGTTGGTAATAAAGCAAAAATTTCCGAGGTTGAGCATAAATTTGTAATAATTCAGGGACCTTCTGGAAAATACAGAGAATCCCTGCCATCGGCCATCTCGCCAGACTCTTTATTCACATTTGCCCCTTATTTCTTTTTCTCTCTTTGTCTCTGGATTTCTCCATGGCTCTTCCTCCAAACCATTTTCAACAACAACAACAATCCAAGAACTTGATCAGGTAAGTAATCTCCAAAGTTATAATTTTTATGTTTCATTTCTTTCAAAACCCTAACGCCTTCACATTTGTTCATCAAATCAAGATTAATTTTCAATTCATTATTACAAGTTTTTATTTTTTTTTTTCACTTTTTTCTCCAGAAATTTGTACTCAATCGACGGTCAGATTTCTCCGCCTGTCGCCTATTACAATCCAGCTAATTTGCAAGATCAGTCTCTGCATCCTCCCTATATCCCATCTCCTTGTAAGTTCTTTTTCCCCTTCCTCCTCTGTATTTTTATTTTGTGTTTCATTTTCTAGATATGAACCAATAGGGTACTTAATAGGCAACGGCTTATGCTCGTTTTTAGGCTAAACTATCCTGGATATTAAAATATTTAGCCAAGGAACTTTATTTAATCATGGGTATTCGTTCTCTCTTGGTATTGTTCTAGTTCATGTAGTGGGGTTTGCACCAGGTCCAGCTCCTGTAGCTGATGGCAGTGATGGAGGAGTTGATTTGCAATGGAATTTTGGGCTGGAACCCAAGAGAAAGAAGTTAAAAGAGCAAGATTTTTTGGAGAACAATTCGCAAATTTCGTCAGTTGATTTCTTGCAAGCACGATCGGTTTCAACTGGATTAGGATTGTCCCTTGACAACACCCGTGTTTCATCTTCTGGTGACTCCACTTTGATTTCACTCATTGGCGATGATATCGATCAGGAATTTCAGCGACAGGATGCAGAGATTGATAGATTCCTAAAAGTTCAGGTATTTATTCAAACAATTTGACTGCTTATTGTCACAACGGAAAAATATGCTCTATTGGCAGTTATCGTACTTCAGCAGCTATCATACTTCACTTATGCATTTACCATGCTTTTAATTTTATGTTTGTAGGATGATTTATCTCTCTTTCATTCTTATTAGAAGTGTTTTATTATATTATTGTGGTTCGCATATTGTGAAATGGGCTGTCATTTGTACTGCTTCTGCCTGGATATGCATTTACCATGTTCTTATGTTGATCTGTTGAATTTGAAGGTTACCTCAGGTAACTATGTGACATTGATTTAGGTGAAAATGGTTTCAATAAGTAGATCTGTAACCTATGTTGTTTGTTGCTGATATGTTTCATGTGTTATTTGAAGATACCAAGAAGTCTACGTCATAAGTGATGTCTTTATATTTTGTTGCTAGATTTTGTGTTAACTGTAAACAAAGCTCAGTGAACATATCACTTTATGGAAAGGTGCTCATAGTGAACTCGGACATTAATTTAAGAACTACTGTATGACTGTATTAAGTTACTTAGGCTCAATATCCAACATGCAAATAGCTTATTTTTGAATTTTGTCTGTGGGTGGTTATCCTTTCATAGGTGGATCTTTCCATTGTTTGACAGTTCCGTGGTGTCAGTGCATTAAAACCATCGAATCCGGTGATTATATATTTCTAAATAGAGTTTGTAAAGTCTGGATGTGATGGAAAATAGTGTCAAAATGCATTTATGGTGATGCTTGTTGGAGGTTTCTTATTCTCTGACTCATTTGTGAGTCAAGTGCTTCCAGCCTTGCCTTATTTCAAGAATTCAAATGCTTCTCGTTTATATGATTGTGGGGATAGTAGGAAGTGAAAACTGAATTGATCTTAGCTTTATGAGAACTCATTGATCTTTTTATTGGCTGCATGGATTTGTGGATGCTTGTGTTGGTCTTTAACTTGTTCACAGGCTAGGTTTATCATAGGATCGGTTACGAAAATGTATTTTTCTTGATTGAATCTCTTTCAAGTTAATAGATGAAATACTTCAGCTGTTGCTTCATTTATGAACCTTCTCTGGCATCTACTTTCCTGTTCTGATTTATTGCTCCTTTTCAATGAGTTCTTTTGCTTTTCAGCCTTTTAGCTTCCCTTACTTCTGGTACACTTTTGTGTTCCTAAATAAATTTTTCTGATATTAGTGAAAAGCAAAATCTCTGTCATGGAAAATAAACTTCTATCCCTGAAATCATCCTCCTATCTAACAAACCATTTTTTTCTCTAAATCAGTGGGGTGGCATGCACCCTGAAAAACTAAAGATGTAAAAGTATGGAAATTTTTCGCTAGAGACATCATTAAACAAAATAAAAGAACTCTTTGGAGGATTAGCCAAAGCATTATATTGTTGTGGCAGATCTTATGCATAGTTGGTGAGCAAATCCTTTGTGAATTTGCATTCTCTTGAAACATGCTTTTGCAAACCTGCCACTCTTGACTTTTGTAGTACTTCTTCTTCTTCTTCATCTTCTTTTAGTTTATCTTATATATATGTTTCTCTTTTTTTTTTATTCTTTCTCCATTGCCCAATTCTAGTGTGAGGCACTTAGTGAAGAGGGTTCTTTTTCAGTAATTTGATTCTTTATATTTTATGTGTCATTGAGGTATTATTTATTTCCTTGCCTTTCTGGTAGGGTGACCGATTGCGGCAAACTATCCTAGACAAGGTTCAGGCTAACCAACTCCAAACAATCTCACTTGTGGAAGAAAAAGTTCTTCAAAAGCTTCGTGAAAAAGAAGCAGAGGTTGAGAGCATTAACAAGAGGAATATGGAACTTGAAGAACGAATGGAACAATTATCTGTGGAAGCAGGTGCCTGGCAGCAACGTGCTAGATATAATGAAAATGTGATAAATGCCCTAAAATTTAATCTTCAGCAAGTCTATGCTCAAAGTAGAGATAGTAAAGAAGGGTGTGGTGATAGCGAGGTGGATGATACTGCTTCATGCTGTAATGGTCGTGCCATTGATTTTCATCTGCTTTCTAAGGAGACTACTGACATGAAAGAATTGATGACTTGTAAGGTTTGCGGAGTCAATGAGGTGCGCATACTTCTGATACCTTGTAAGCATCTCTGCCTATGTAAACATTGTGAAAGTAAGCTCAGTTTTTGTCCCCTGTGTCAGTCTAAGTTTGTTGCCATGGAAGTCTACATGTAATAACACATATATATATATACATATACATTTATATGAAAGGCCTAATATTATGCTAAATTTATATGCATCACTTGTGTCATTTGATGGTTGCTTATTGCTTGTGCTGTTTGTTTTTCTTCTGTTGTACTTTTGTATTATAAACATTTCCTAGTAAATGTTATGTTAGAGTGCAAATCTTTTTTATGCTTTGCTTAATGTGAGCTAACCCATAAATTCTAGTGTATTTATTTAACCAAATAAGTTGGGATTATTGAATCTGTAAAAACATGGAATTATTTATGGTGGGATTTTCATGTCCAGTGAGATCATTTAATCACTTTGACGGTTTATAAATAAATCTATAAAGATTTTGAACGGTCATCTTTTCTGGTAGTCCCTTTTCCTGTTATACATTGAAGTTTTTGTGTCAGGGTGCTTTGTAGCTATCTTGGAAAGTTTTGCCTTGTTTATGGTCAATTATTGAAATAACAATTGAAGCCGTTTGCTATTATTTCTTTTTGCCTATGCTTGCGAGAGCTGTAGATATTAGTAACTTGATGAGTTGGCGTGACCAGTGAAGCAAATAACCTGATAATATTGTTTTCCATATGGAACCTGGCATCATTGTTTTTATATGGGACTATTTTTTAATTGGAAATTAGATTAAGATCTTATTTATATTATCCTGAAATGATTACTCAGCACGAAATGTTCTATTGCCATTTGTATTTGAATTGAAGTGTTGCTCGACTTTATAGACTCTCTACGTTTTATGCACATTTCATAGATTGACAAAATGGTTTTTGCTTTCCTTTTGGGATGCATTGAACATTATTTTTTTTATGTTATATTATCATTATAATTCATTAGGTCTACCAAACATGCATTAAGATGATTGATATTTATGCTAAATTTTAATATCTTTATAAGAAGTTTCTTGATTGATTCCTTTTGCATAAAAATCTTTTTTTTTTAAATGCTTGATTGTCTTGAAATTGCTTGAAATAGAGAGATTTTTTGGATCGCAATTGATTTCAAGACGCAGCAAGTGGTTAAGAAGATAATACATTTATTAGTTGGATCAATTTTCTTTCCTTTTAGTTTTAAACTTGTAATGCTGTTGATTTGGGCTTTTTTGTTTGGCTATGTTATGTGGTGGGTTAGTTTTCATGAGTTGCTGAAGAAGCCCAAATGCACAAAATTGGTTAACCAACGCCATAATATTTATACACCCTACTTTCAAACATGAAACTTTGCTACAAGAAGCCTTAAATAAAAGTTGCTCATAACTTTTCACTTGTCAAATAACTCTCCAAAAACTAAATTTACATGAAGATAATTTTATCAATTTTTTTTTCTCATATCATTGTTTTTCTATAACTTCCAATTGAAAATAATAAAGAAGAAATTACAGTTGTTTTTTCTTCTTGATATTAAGAATCAAAAATATCAAAAGATAATATTAAGAAAACAAGCTAAATCAAACAATATGATCAAAATTCGTGTAAAATGAGGGTCCACAGCTAGTTTTATGGTTAATTATTAAAGAAGAAGGGGCCTTTCTATTTCCTAATGACAAATTGTTGAAGCATTCTCTTTGCTTTGCTTTCCTCAATGATATTAAACATTGATTAATAATGAGTTTGTTGAAGAAAATTGATGGTTGGGGTAGAGGTGAAGAGTGTATATATTTCCGTCCAATGGACAGCTGAATTTTCATCACTGAATGATTTTATTATATTGGAAATAAAATTATAGCCATTTATAAATCCCTATTTCCAAATTAAAGGTCTAAAATGGATAAATTAAGAAAATTTATCATATAATTTGGTAGTTAAACAGTCTATTGTTCAATGATCCACCATGCATGAACGAAACTTAAGTTTGAAGCTCTAGAAAGCCTCAATAAATACAATAATTAGGGATGAATAATAGAAAAATAAAATATGCCATTAGTGATTTTCATTTTATAAATAAAAGTAAAAAGGTCAAATATGTAAAATTTTTTTTACATAATAGAAAAAATGGCCACAAAATATGTGATTTCTTGCAGTGGTTGTTTCTAAAGTAAAAAATGTAATTAAAAAGGACTTTTTCGTAATTGTTTTTTTTTATCAAGATAATTAATAATTTTAAAAAAAGTAAATTTTAATTTCACATATATAGACTCAAATTTAAAGTTTTTTTGTAACACTAAAAAAAATAATATTATTGAATCTTAGTGCAAACTCAATTAAAATATTATTGAGGTTTAAAGACACACGGCGCCATTAGTATTCCATATGTAAAGACATGGCTTGATGAGTCTACAAAGTAATGATAAAGATCTTGAATTCTATCTCTTCTAGTTTACAAGTAATTAGTAACGTAGAAGCCTTGGGAAGCAAGTCTTATTGTTTTATGGTGAGTGTATTGGACAAAAGTGGTGTTGTGTAGAGGAAGAGAAATGCTTTTTTCTTGATGAGAAGAGAGAAGAGAGAAGATTGATAAACTTTTTTCTAATCATGCCTTGGAAAGTGATGACAAAGAGGAAAGTGAATATGCTTCTCTCATGATTATAACTATCTGCTCTCCCTATTATTATTATCATTATTATTATTATTATTATTATTTATTCCACCTCCACTTCCACTTCCACCGCAAACCCTAGCCGATCTCAGTCCTGTCATTGCCTGTCCCCTCCACCTCCTATCTTTTTTTATTTTCTCTTTATAAAGACATTGGATAAAAATGTACATTTTAGAGAGATATGAAATGAACATTCAAAAATTTAATGGAAGAGTAACTTTACTACACTTCAATCATCCAACCCTTCTCCTTATTCCCTATAAAGCTGTTTTCTTCTTTCACTAGTTGTTGTGGGGAATGATATTTCTGTTGCCTTACCTCCACTTTGTTTCTCTTTTCCCTTTTCTTTTTTCTTTTTTTACCAATTAGATATTGTACATCAATCCGTGATTTATCTAATTTTATTTATTTTTTTTCTTTTATGGATTTCAATATATATTCCCTTACACCAGTCAAAGTTATTCCTATTTTTGAACTGAACATGCATCTTGTTATGCCCACATATTCTTCCTCGGGTACGAGGCTATATTATCTTAGTTCCTCAGTTGCAACTTGCAAGGGGTCCCCAATATATATTTCGTTACTTACATATAATAAAGATGTTGTCTTATTTACTTCCTTCCATTTAAAATGGATTAATTAACTATTTTTATAGTCTAATTAATTTTTAATTACCATGTGCATTCCTTAGACTAGTCCCAATATATATATATATTATTACAATTTTGATACACAATTTGGTAACACCATTAACATGTTGATTAATTATATATATGAATATGAACTGAAGTTCAGTATATATAGTAGTCTTGCGAATAGAATAGAATTAGAAAAACTAACCTCTTTAATTGTTAAAATTGGAGGAGCCCAAAACGCGGGACATTAACTCCAACGTCTAAAGTTCTACATATCTAAAAATTGCCTTGTAAATATCCACAATGTGCATGGATTGAAGATAAAGCATAATAGCAATGGAATTAAAAAATTCCATTGCTTATTGGTTTCACTTTTGTCAACATGGCCCTTGCAATCCTAATTTACTAGCTGTACAAATTAATGTGTGTCCTAATTTTTTATTCTAATTAATATGAAGGTACTTAGTGTAAGTGATTGGAGATTAGAGTTTGAAATTATAATATCCAATTAAAAATTAAAAATGTCTGATAATATATTTTAAAACTCAGTAATTTGTTAATTATTTAAAATTAGAAGTAAAGTATTAAATTTGATAATTCTGTCTAATTATTAATTTATAAACTTTCAATTAATTGTTAAAATTTAAATATTTAATTGTTAATCATTAACTGACAATAATTTTATTATAATCACTAAAACCAAATAAGTTGATAATTAAGTTTTTGAGAGAGTGAAGTTGAAAATATAGGGATTAATTAAGTATGGATGGTTGGGAAGAAGATTTTAAACAGTAAAAAAAAAAAAAAATGGGGAAGGGATAAATAAAAATAGAAATGAAATGAGGAACAATAAAAAATATTTGTGCGCCTGGTTGATGAACGATGGAAACAGTACAATCAGATCATTCAAAAGCTTTTTTCCTTGACATGATTGACCAGCCAAAAAGGGTTTTTCTCAGTGGATTATTAGGTGGCAATAATATCTGTATGATTATAGCAATATCTCTTAAATTTATAAATGCCAAAAATAAATTAAAAAATATAAATATTATTATTATTATTTAGCAGCTAGAGATCAGAAAATTGGACTGCCTGGATCAACCCAACATTGCAAATGATTTGAAGAGTAACTGCATTTCCCTAGAACATGATATATCCATCGCCATCCGATCAATTATTTGCTTATTTCCATTGAATTTCGGTGAAACCAAAGATTCACACTTATATATATATATATATATAGCTTCAATAATTATTGATAGCCAACTAACCATCATAGTAAAAAAAAATAAAAAATTACACTTTAATCGCCTGCTACGTAGCTATTAAAAGTGGGTCTTCACAATATATATATATTTATATATATGCATGAAATGATGGCGAGTATGAATAATGGGGGGACCCAAAATTGAGGCTTTTGATCATCACAAAGGAATCCCTTGGATTGAGGAGTAGTAGTATAGCAGTAATAACCAGCAGCCTTGAATCGTGGGACCTTTTTTTTATTTTTTATTTCATTATATACATTAAAATTCATAAGAAATGCCAAAAATAAGAAATCATAAACTTAAATTATAATAATCTTAGTTGGTCTAACTCAATAAAAAAACCAAAAAATTAATTTTAGATGAATCTAGAAAATTTTTATATAAAAAATTGAATTTGAATAAGTTAGTTGAATTTTTTTTATTAATTAATAGATTTTTTTTTTTTTTTGCTAGACATTAACCATTGATTTTTTCATCTTTATTATAATTTAAATTTAAATTCAAATTTATAGCTTTATAATTTTGAAAATTACATTAATTAATTAATATCGATTATTTAATTAATTAATACTTAACAATTTCATGTAGTTTACAATTATATATCTGATTCAAAAATATTTAAAAAATTAATAACTTTTACTAAAAAAAAAAAATTCTTTAACGGGTATCAGCCACAGTATAAAAAGAAGAGAAGAGATAGGAAGAGGAGAAGAAGAAAAAGGAATGGGACGTGCATGTGATAGAACAGGCTTTGTGTTCCCCTCATCTAAGTTCTTAACCCAAAAATACACAAAACAAAACCCACCAATTGTTTCTTATGCCTCTTTTTTGACATTTGGGGTCTCATTACTTTTTTAGTTAATGATGTTTAGGTCGTAACATTAACATTATAAATAACATATTATTGGTATATAATACTAAAATTAAATTTAATTATTTGGACCCCATATCTTTAGACAAGCCCAGACTTTGATCATCATCAATAGCACCGACTAAAAGCATGTCATTAGTGGAATTCATGGGACCCATAATATATCAACATCAAAGAGTGATCTGATCATATTTATTTTAATTATAAATAAAATCATCAGCTTTTGCACATTCCGTAGAATATACATATTATATATATGCAAAAGTGAATTTCTCTAGTTTATATATTTATATATAGTAGTAACATCTTTTTCACGTAGAAGTTCAATTGAATCAACGTCTTTATTCTTTAACAAAGGAGAGAAAAGAAGAAGGAAAGGGAAAGGAAAGAGCTCTGTTGTTGTTCACTCCTTTTAACGTAAGAAAGCTTGTAAAAATGAGCTTTTCTTTTTTATTTAGAACAAACATATATATATCTATATATATATATATATATATATA
>CANXYC011485767.1:0-13901 GCA_948193065.1 Aleurites moluccanus
TTATCATAACTTATTTGATTCAACCAAGGTAAGGATTCCATCAAATTGATTTCTTTCCATCATTTAATCATTAAATCATTACATTCACACAAAATACACATCATTCCATCATTCAAACCTATAAAACAACAAAGTATATAACCATTGTTCAAGCTTATATGGTTCGACCACTTTGGTTCTCCATCCTAATGAATTTATTTCAATCATTTCATCACTAATTCATGTTATACACACCAAATAAAACATCATTTGAACAAAATAATTCATCAAAACAACACTTTGATTCAAAGTTCTTCCTATTAGGATTTCAATCCAACTTTTTGAATTCTATCTATTCAAAACATGTTTTGATCACTAATAAACATCAAAGAACATCTTAAGAACATATTTGAATCAAAACAATTCCAAAATCAATAACTTACCAAAAGTTCTTCAAAATCTTGAAAGGATTAATTTGTTACTTTTTCTAGTTTTTCCTTTGAATCTACGTATACAATTGTATTTAGAATGATGGAATTAACATGTTTCCATCAAAAAAATAAAGAAAACAATAAGATTTGGTTTGGTTCAAGGTTGGACAAAACTTGTAATGGAGGATAGAGAAAATTGGCTGAATTTTTGGCTAAGGAAGATGATGAACAATGAAGGGGTAGGAAAAATCTATGTAAATATCAAATGGTTTAATCCTATGCTTTGTGCTTATGATAGAAATGGTGAAACCTAGCCATCCAACCATCCATTTCTACATCTTTTCATCCAATGGTTAGATTTGATAAGACTAAAATGTTACCACAGACTTGCATACACTATATAACTCCATATTGCAAAGGAAAAGACCAAATTGCCCTTAGTTCAAATGAAGCTCCTCAATCGAGCAGCTTGCCGGAAATTATTTTCTACCTGGTTTAATCCTCCAATAATTATTCAAATAAACTTAATAATATCATTTTCATGCCCTAGTATTCTTTTCTATCTTCAAATATGCTATTTATTCTATAAAAACTTGAAGGGGTGCGAAATGACTATTTTGCCCCCAATTCATCAAAAACTCAAAATTACCGATTTTGTCCTAACAGCCTTTAAACCTCTTTAACTCATATAATCACCGCATATAACATGCATATATATCAATTTCATGCATAAACATATAACATTCACAAGTTCAAATGAAAGAAAAAATTCACCCCTAAGTTCCCCTTTTACAGTTCATGTTAGGTTTAGGCTAAGGTGTTATATTCTACCCCCTACAAATAAATTCATCCCCGAATTTACTTTAAAGCTATAGGGTGAAACAATAACCTGACTCAGGAAACAAATGGGGGTATCTATGCCTCATTGTAGCTTCGCTTTCCCAAATGTATTCCTCTATACTTCTGCTATGCCACAATACTTTAATCATAGGAATGCTTTTGTTCCTATGCTGTCTGATCTGACTATCCATAATCTATTTTGAGAATTCCTCATATGACAGAGCTTCATCAATTTCAATTTCTTAGGGTTGCAACACATGGGATGGATCTGGCACATTTTTTCGTAGCATGAAAATGTGAAATACTGGATGCACATGTCCCATATTCGGTGGAAGAGCTAGTCTGTAAGAAACATTTCCGACCCTATCCAAGATCTCAAATGGTCCAATATACCTAGGTGACAACTTGCCTTTCTTCCCAAAGCTCATCACTCCTTTCATTGGAGAGATCTTCAAAAATACATAGTCACGCACTGTAAATTGCACATCTTTTCTCTTTGGATCTGTGTAGCTCTTTTGCCTGCTAAAAGCAATTTTTATTCTTTCTCATATAATAGGGACTTTCTCCATTATTTCTCTGATAAGATCTGGCCCCTCTAACTGCTTTTCACCCTGTTCTACCCAGCATATAGGTGATCTACATTTCCTGCCATAAAGAGCTTCATATGGTGCCATTCCAATGGTAGAATGGTAGCTATTATTATAGGCGAACTCTATCAGTGGTAGAAAATGATCCCAACTACCTTTTAAATCCAGCACATATAACCTCAACATATCCTCCAGTGTCTGAATGGTTCTCTCTGACTGTCCATATGTCTGAGGTTGGAATGCTATGCTAAAATGCAATGTAGTACCCAATGCCTCCTAGAATTTTTGCCAAAATCTGGAGGTGAACTGAGTACCTCTATCAGATATGATCACTGTTAGAACCCCATGCAATCTTACAATCTTATCCACATAGAGCTGGGTGTACTGTGCAGCTATATATGTTGTCTGTACTTCTAAGAAATAAGCTGACTTGGTCAAACTATTCACTATCACCCATATTGAATCGTACCCTTTATGTGTCTTTGGTAAACTCACTATAAAGTCCATTGTCACTTGGTCCCATTTCCACTCTGGTAGTTGAATCTCTTGAAGCAAGCTTAAAGGTTTCTGATGTTCAAATTTCACTTGCTGACAGGCTAAATACTCTGAAACAAACTTTGCTACATCACCTTTCATGTTTGGCCACCAGTAAAGTTCTTTCAGGTCATAATACATCTTTGTTGCTCCTAGATGGATTGTATAAGGAGAATAATGAATTTCCTTCATGATCTGCTCTTTGAATCCTTTAACATTAGGAACACACAATCGTCCCATACATTTTAACACATCAACCTCAACAGAAAAATCAGGAGCTTTACCATTTTGAACCAAGTCTTTGATCTTGACATATTGTGGATCTTCATTATGGGAGTTATTTATCTCATCTATCAACAGTGATTTCACCTGGAACTAAGCTATCAAAACTATTTCCTGACCCTGTGTTTCCAAATTCAGAGTTAAACCATCAGCCATTAACTTCCGCAATTCCTGTACTAGTGGTCTCTCTGTAGCAGTCACATGTGATAAGCTTCCCATAGACTTTCTACTCAAGGCATCAGCTACCATATTTGCTTTTCCAGGATGATACAGAATCTGACAGTCATAGTCTTTTAATAACTCAACCCATCGCCTTTGCCTCAAATTCAGTTCTTTTTGTTGCAGGATGTATTGGGGACTCTTATGATCGGTGTAAATTTCACATCTCACACCATACAAATAATGCCTTCATATCTTTAAAGCAAAGACCATTGCTGCCATTTCTAAATCATGGGTGGGGTTATTCACTTCATGTTTCTTCAATTGGCGGGAAGCATAGGCAATCACTTTTCTATCTTGCATCAATACACAACCCAAACTAATCCTCGAAGCATCACAGTATATAGCAAAACTGCCTTCCTTGGTTGGAATTGTCAACACTGGTGCAATGGTGAAATAGGCTTTAAAAGTCTGGAAACTCTTTTCAGATTCCTCATTCCACTGGAACTTTACCTGTTTCCGGGTCAACTTTGTCATTGGTGCAGCAATTCTAAAAAAGTCTTTAACAAATCTGCGGTAATACCCTGCCATACCCAAAAAACTTCGGATCTCGGTAACTGTGGTAGGACGTGGCCAATTTGTGACTGCTTCTACTTTCTATGGATCCACTTTTATCCCATCTCTGCTAACAATATGCCCCAAAAATATTACCTCTATCAACCAGAACTCACATTTTGAAAATTTTGCATACAGCTGATTATCCCGCAATAACTGCAATGTGATTCTGAGATGTTCTCCATGTTCCTCTTTGCTCCTGGAATACACCAAAATGTCATCAACAAAAAAAAAATGATGAATTTATCCAGAAAAGGTATGAATACCCTATTCATCATATCCATAAGGCTGCTGGAGCATTTGTCAATCCGAATGGTAGCACTAAAAACTCATAGTGTCCATACCGTATTCTGAAGGCTGTCTTTAGAATGTGTTCACCTTTAATCCGCAGCTGATGGTACCCAGATCTCAAATCTATTTTGGAAAAGAAACAGGCTCCTTGTAACTGGTCAAACAGGTCATCAATCCTAGGCAAAGGATACTTATTTTTCACTGTCACCTTATTCAATTGCCTGTAATCAATACACATCCTCAGTGACCCATCCTTTTTCTTTACAATCAGCACTGGTGCTCCCCAGGGTGAACTACTGGGCCAGATGAAGTTTTTGTCACACAATTCCTGCAATTGCTTTTTCAACTCTTTCAGCTCTGGTGGTGCCATCCGATAGGGTGGGATGGAGATAGGATCAGTACTAGGGTATACCTCAATCTCAAATTCAATCTCCCTCTCTAATGGTAGTCCTGGAAGATCATCTAGGAATACATCTGTAAACTCCTTTACCACTGGAATCTATTCTAACTCTTGAGATACCCCAATAGTGTCAACCACTATTGCCAAATAAGCAATACATCCCTTTCTCATCAATCTCTCTGCCTGCATTGTAGATACTAACCCTGATATATGTCTGTTAGTCTCCCTCTGATATATTAACTTTTCCTGTCCATCGGGTCTAAACTTTATTCTCTTTAATGCAAAATCAATAGTAGCTTTATGGTCAGTTAACTAATCCATACCCAGGATAATATCAAACTCTAACATAGGTAACTCAATCAACTCAGCAGGTATCACAAATTCTAATATCACATATATCATACTTATGCTCTACAATAACCTTATCTCCCATTTGTGTGGCTATTTCTAAGGGTACATGTAAAGGTTTTCTACCCAACCCCAATTTTAAAGCAAAAACAGGTGATATAAAGGAATGGGTTGCACCTGAATCAAATAACACATAAGCCACTATGCTATGGATAGAAATCATACCTATAACTATCTAATGTGATCCCTGGGCTTGCTGCTGAGTCACTACAAAGACTCGCCCCTGACCTCTACCAGCAGCTGACTGTCCCACTGTCGGACTCTGTCCTGTTGGTCTACCTCTACCGGTGCTCCCCCTACCCATCTGCACTGATGGCTGGGAAGATCTTTCCTCAGTAGGTTGTGAAGCTCTGAACATAGGGCAATCTATGTAATAGTGCCAAAACTGTCCACACCTAAGGCATGCTTCTGTCCTAAAATGACATGCCCCTGAATGTTTCTTCCCACGTAAAGTACATGTGGGCACTAATGATGTCATCTAGATTGGTCTAATAAGGCCTCAAAAATAACTAGAAATAGAAGGCCTCATACTCATACCTCTGCCAAAGTCCTGCCTCTGACTGGGAGGTGGTAAAGACTACACTGGCCTGGGAGGAGGTCTAGATACAAAAGATTGAGATGTCCCCTCCCCAGGTCTCCGATACTCTCCTCTTCCTTTCTTTTTCTGCTCTCTATCTGACCTTTCTTCTTTATACTTAGCCTCCATCTGAGCAGGTTTATCAATAGCCCTACTCAAAGAAGTAAATTCCATAGCCAGCATAATATTATGTAAGGTAGCATGCAAACCTCTCATGTATCACTTGATCATATCATCTTCAGTAGGAGCAATTCTTTTGGCATACTTACTAAACCGTTTGAATTCTCTGGCATATTCCAACATAGATAAGTTTCCCTGTCTCAACTGTTCAAATTTTACAATATTGCTCTCCCTCAGACCCTCAGTAATAAATTCATCCATCATTCTTTGTTTGAATTCTGCCCATGTCATAAGATCATCACTGTGGATGTTGTCATCAATATGCTCTGTAAACTAAGTAGCAGCATCTGTCTCTAGTAATAGTCCTACTAGCTCTATAGTTCTAGCATCAGAACAAGGCAATGTATGAACCATCCTATCAACCCTGTCTATGAAGTCACTACGGTCAGTACCATACTCCCCTGAAAATGTAGGCAGTCTGAATCTCATGAACTCCCCAACAGATACACCACCCTCTGGTATAACCCTCTGTACTCTGCCCCCCTGTAACACTACTGGCTCCCTCTGAGTTACTGGTGGCACTACAGGTTGTACCACTGGCTGTACTGGAGGTGGTGGCGGCTGTACCACTACAGGTTGTGCTGCAAAATGAGTCCGGATGGTCTGTAATATTTCCTGTCTCATTTCCTACATATCCTGTCTCCAGGGTGCCTCACCCATTGAATCAGACTCTATGCATCTCCGTGACCTGGATGGCCCAAACTGAGTTCCCCATATGGCAGATGCATTAGAAGGAACCTCTGCTTCTTCACTAGACTCATGATATTCATTCCCCTCAATAGGCCTAACTCGTCTAGTTCCCCTCTTTGACATCTTAACACACTGTACAAAACAACATGTAAAACAATATTTAGATCATAGATACGCAGAATTTCAAACAATGATGAAGACTTGTCATTTTGACGATATATGAATATCCTAGATTCCATGGTACTTCTATTGCTACTTATATGCTAACACTATAGGTTATATAAACCTGGCTCTGATACCACCTTTGTCACGACCCAACCTAAGAGCCGTGATGGTCCTAGGGTACGGGTGTTGCCTAAGCTACCAGTACAATGAAGAACCCAAATAACTGTACTATATGGCATGCACTTCAACAAAAAGCTCAAATATAGCTTGACAATTCTATACAAATTTGGGCAGCATCTCCTCTATATAAGGATTATGCCTAGCTGAAGAACATGCAAATAAGCAATTCCACTATATACTTCAACATCTATACTGAAGTCAATGATCCCTCTGGATCTCCAATATCAACTCAACATATCTATCTGTATATCAAATCATTTCCATTCATAGCATCACATATGTATATATCTCTATAGTATAACTTATAGATATAAAGATGCAAGCACACATATATACATGCCATTCCTTAATTTACAGTACCATGGAACATCTGTACTGTTCAAATATTTACATATATTTTTGGGACTGGAATTTACATGTCACAAGTATCAAAATTTCCACGACGAGGATAGGAAGTGCCTATGGAATTTGGGCCTCACTGCTGACCTGAAAATGATAACCACTGAAGGGGGTGAGTATAAAAATACTCAGTGAATACATATGTATAAAAATGCAGTAGATGCTATATTACAATAGTTGCCCTTATATGGCCTATAGAATCTATATATGATAACAAGTAAAAGAAGTATCAAGTATCTGTATCAATAATCATATGAGAATTCATATAAATATTCAACTTACAAGTCAACGCACATATGATATAACAGGATTGGGTCAAATGAAAAGTGCATCCGCACTATTTGTAATTTTATACACCAGCACCATCATAAAGTGCACCACCCACATTACATAAGGGGGATCAGCCCTTATGACTAAGGAATATAACTCCCCTCCCTAGCAAGGGTCAAATAAATACAAGTGTGCACACAGCCGATGAAATTACCCGCTACACCATCGAGGTAGCCCTGTTATAGTACCATATGGGTGTGTCTCTATATAATAATATAAATAGCTCAAATATGTCTCATATAGATTTAGAACAATCATATATACACTTATAATGAATAATAGGACAAGTTTGGGTAATGTCAAAAAAATGCTCGACGGGGCCCAGTTGCGCTACCGTAACTGGCTCTCACCGTTACGGGTCCGTTTTGGGATTTTTGAGTAGTTTTTTGTTAACTATGTTTCCAAAGGATTTAGGTGGACCATGAGGTACCATTTCGAAACTTAGGTCAAGACTAGAAGATTGAGCCAAGTAGTGATCCAATTGGCTTTCTGGATTTCATTTTATGGACAGACAAAGTTTAGGTCATTTTAGGTCGTTTAGACGGGCTTATTTACAGGCCAATTTGCACTATTTGTGATTTTGGGTATCAAACTCTATTTTATTGGCTCAAATGAAATACTATAGCATATATGATGTAAATCATGCATGATTATACATAAGGACTCACCTTTATCACAAAAAGAACACTTTATCCCCCAATGCACGGACAGTAGCCCTAATCGGCCTACCGTCCGACACTTCGAGTTAGAGTTCTCAATGGTTCACCTATTTTCACATATAAAACTCCGGTAAGACTTTATAACATTACAAAATATATCATATACATCAAAACACACCAAATTACATACGGCATACATATTATATCCTATAAACCTCATTTTGCACTTTTTACACATTTTCCATTCCTTTAAGCATAAACACCTATCTATCACTATAATTAACTCACATTACACATATTCATCATTTATATATCATATCAAGAACTCATATACACTTAGTTCATCATTTCATTTCAAATATACACCATATTCAAGTTTACCTTTCAAGTACTTAAATCAATCATTCTTTACATATCGAAACCTATACATTTCCATCATTTTCAACACTTTATCATATTCAAACACTTTTTTCCTAAATACATTAACCTAACACATTAAACTAATAAACTTAATATGGTTCCACCAATATGGAATTCATTCCATTCATCCATTTTTCAATGCTATTCAATTATACAACATTAATACACATCAATTACATAACATTCAATCATTTAAACCTATTAAACATCAAAGCACCAAACCATTATCATAACTTATATGATTCGGCCAAGGTAAGGATTCCATCAAATTGATTTCTTTCCATCATTTAATCATTAAATCATTACATTCACACCAAATACACATCATTCCATCATTCAAACCTATAAAACAACAAAGTATATAATCATTGATCAAGCTTATATGGTTGGGCCACTTTGGTTCTCCATCCTAATGAATTTATTTCAATCATTTCACTACTAATTCATGTTATACACACCAAATAAACATTATTTGAACAAAATAATTCATCAAAACAACACTTTGATTCAAAGTTCTTCTTATTAGGGTTTCAATCCAACTTTTTGAATTCTATCCATTCAAAACATGTTTTGATCACTAATAATCATCAAAAAACATCTTAAGAACATATTTGAATCAAAAGAATTCCAAAATCAATAACTTACCAAAAGTTCTTCAAAATCTTCAAAGGATTAATTTGTTACTTTTTCTAGTTTTTCCTTTGAATATATGTATATAATTGTGTTTAGAATGATGGAATTAACATGTTTCCATCAAAAAAATAAAGAAAACAATAAGATTTGGCTTCGTTCAAGGTTGGCCGAAACTTGTAATGGAGGAAAGAGAGTGTTGGCTGAATTTTTGGCTAAGTAAGATTATGAACAATGAAGTGGTAGGAAAAATCCATGTAAATATCAAATGGTTTAATCCTATGCTTTGTGCTTATGATAGAAATGGTGAAACCTAGACATCCAATCCATTTCTACATCTTTTCATCCAATGGTTAGATTTGGATAAGCCTAAAATGTTACCATAGACTTGCATATACTATATAACTCCGTATTGCAAAGGAAAAGACCAAATTGCCCTTAGTTCAAATGAAGCTCCTCAATCGAGCAGCTTGCCGAAAATTATTTTCTACCGGGTTTAATTCTCCAACAATTATTCAAATAAACTTAATAATATCATTTTCATGTCCTAATATTCTTTTCTACCTTCAAATATGCTATTTATTCTATAAAAACTCGAAGGGGTGTGAAATGACTATTTTTCCCCTAGTTCATCAAAAACTTAAAATTACCCAATTTTGTCCTAACAGCCTTTAAACCTCTTTAACTCATATAATCACCTCATATAACATGCATATCTATCAATTTCATGCATAAACGTATAACATTCACAAGTTCAAATGAAAGAAAAAATTCCCCCCTAAGTTCCCCTTTTATGGTTCAGGTTAAGTTTAGGCTAAGGTGTTACAGGGAAAGCGTGGACTTGGTTTTATCGTAATATGGAGTCTATATTATATAGTGATTGCCCTCCTACCTGTGCAGAGTTTAGACAGGGACTTGCAGATGAGTTCTTGACATAAAGGGTGAGAACTAGGAATCTGATTCAGTTTAAACAATTGGAGAAGAAAATAGGATAATTGAGGAGTATGCAAACGAGTTCATCAGATTGAGTAGGTATGCTACACAGATTGCTCCTATAGTGGCAGATTTGATTAGCAGATTCAATAGGGGATTACATGCCTCACTTCATAATGCCCTGCTTGCTACAGAATTCACATCTCTGACCACCATTATTGATAAAGCTGGTCAGATGGAGGAGAGAAAGAGCTAGGAGAGATCATAAGAAGAAGGGAGGACCTATTTCACAAAGCATAAGAAGGGAGGGCAGCTCCCAACCTAGACAGACAGAGTTAGTGCCCAGATTTGTTCAGAGACCTCCATCAGGTAGTCAAATGAGGAGGACTTAGAGTAGGGGGCCTCCAGTGCATTTAGCTCCTGCTTATTCACAAGGTTCCTCCAAACCTACTAATCAGATGCCTAGTGTGCTTATTTGCAGTTTTTATGGTAGAAGGCACGGTGGGGAATGTCGTCGACAAACAGGTGGCTGTTTAAAATATAGGCAATATAGGCACTTCATTAACAGATGTCCTATGTGGGGTGAACAATAGTCATCTGCAACATTGTCTCAGCCTACTGTATAGATGAGCCAAAATGTTACTAGAGAGGCTCTAATTAAGGGTAGAGCAAAGGATAGGGTCCCAGCAACAGTTAGGCCCCAGTAGGCAGAGGTCAGGGTTGAGTTTTTGTTGTTAATACTCAGGAGGCACAGAGAGCTAATAATGCAGTCACATTTATGATCCTTATTCAAGATGAATTGGCATAAGCATTATTTGATTCAGGTACTATGCATTCTTTTGTTTCACCATTGTTTGCACCTAAGCTGAATAAGGAGAGGTAGTTAATGAGTATACCCTTAGAGATAACTACACCAATGGAAGAGAGTGTAGAAGTGAATTATTACTATCTGGGGTGTGTTATTGAAATTGATGATAACATTTTATGTGTTGATTTGATAAAACTGCTTATGTTAGAGCTTGATGTGATACTTGGTATGGATTGGCTAACGACACATCATATTGTTATTGATTGCTATGAGAAGAAGATTAGATTCCAGCCTGAAGGGCAACCATAATTCAAATTCCAACGTGACAAATATGAATTCAGAATGAGTTTTATTTCTATAATCCAGGCTAGAAGGATGATAAGGAAGGGTTGTTCATCATTCCTGGCTCATGTGGTTGATATACAAAAGACTTCAACAGGGATTGATTAGATACCTGTAGTCCGAGAATTCCCTGATGTCTTTCCTGATGATTTTCCAGGGCTACCCCCAAATAAGGAGATTAAGTTTGAGATTGAGGTGTATGTTGAATTGATTAAGTTACCTATATTAGAGTTTGATATTATCCTGGATATAGATTAGTGGATTGATTATAAAGTTAGCATTAATTGTGCATTGAAAGAATAAAGTTTCTACCCGATGGACAGGAAAAGTTTATGTTTTTAAGGGAAGCTAATAGTTATATATATATCAAGATTAGTGTCTACAGTGGAGACAAAGAAATTAATGAGAAAGGGGTGTATTACTTATTTAGCAACAATGATTAACATTACAAGGGTATCCAAAGAGTTAGAACAGATTTTTATGGTGAAAGAATTTACAGATGTATTTTGAGATGATTTTCTAGAACTGCTACCAGAGAGGGAGAGAAAAATAAGAATATGTCAGGGCTTATTTCAGTTATACAGGGATAAAGATTGTTAAGGAAAAGGGTGCACTGCTTATTTGGCATCAATGACAAATACTACAAAGGTACCTAAGGAATTATAACATATTTCAGTGGTACAGGATTTTTCAGATGTTTTCCCTGCAGATCTTCCTGAATTGCCACTGGAAAGAGAGATAGAGTTTGAAATTGAGGTGTATCCTGGTACAGATTCGATCTCCATTCCTCTATACAGAATGGCATCACCAAAGTTAAGGGAGCTAAAGGTATAGTTACAATAACAGTTTGACATAGGGTTTCACAGACCCAGTAGTTCACCTTGGGCAGCCCCAGTGTTGTTTGTTAAAAAGAAAGATGGGACACTGAGAACGTGCATTGACTACAGACAACTGAATAAAGTAACAGTGAAGAACATATATCCTTTGCCTAGGATAGATGATTTATTTGATTAGTTATAGGGAGCCTGTTATTTCTCCAAGATTGATTTGAGATCAGGGTACCATCAGTTGAAAATCAAGAAAGAGCATGTTTCAAAGGCTACTTTCAGAACTAGATATGGACACCATGAATTTCTGGTGTTACCATTTGGGTTGACTAATACCCCTACAGCTTTCATAGACCTGATGAACAGAGTGTTCAAGACTATTTAGATAAGTTTATCATTATCTTCATTGATGATATTCTTATCAATTCTAGGAGTAAAGAGGAACATGAAGAGCATCTTAGGATCACATTACAAATTCTGAGAGAGCATAAGTTATATGCCAAGTTTTCAAAGTGTGAATTCTAGTTGATAGAGGTAGCATTTCTGGGACATGTTATTAGCAAAGATGGTATCAAAGTTGATCCTCATAAAGTGGAAGCAGTGTCTAATTGGCCACAACCCACTACAGTGACAGAGGTGAGGAGTTTTGTGGGATTAGCTAGATATTACAGGAGATTTGTTAAAGACTTCTTAAAGATAGTTGCTCCATTGACCAGGTTGACTCGAAAACAGGAAAAGTTCCAATGGAGTAAATTGTGAAAAGAGTTTTCAGACTCCCAAGACATGTTTGACTACTACTCCAGTGTTGACATTACCTATAGAGACTGGTACATTTGCCATATACTGTGATGTATCTAGAATTGGACTAGGATGTGTGCTGATGCAGGATTAAAATATAATTACTTATGCTTCACGACAGTTGAAGAAGCATGAAGCAAATTATCCTACCGATGATCTAGAGATGGCAGCAGTGATCTTTGCTTTAAAGATCTGGAGACATTACCTTTATAGGGTCAAATGTGAAATCTATACAGATCATAAGCATCTTCAGTATCTACTGTAACAGAAAGAACTAAATTTGAGATAGTGACGATGGGTTGAACTGTTAAAGGATTATGATTGTCAGATTTTATATCACCCACGGAAAGCTAATGTGGTAGCTGATGCACTTAGCAGGAAATCTATGGGTAGTTTATCACATGTGTCAGTCACAGAGAAACCGCTAGTGCAGGAGTTCAGAGAATTGATAGCAATGGGATTGACTTTGAATTTTGAGTTACAGGGATAGGAACAGGTGCTGATAGAACAATTTCAGGTTAAACCCATAATGTTAGATAAAATAAAAAATTCCCAGGGTAAACATTTACAGTTAGCGAGGATTATGGAGTTAGTCAATGAAGGTAAGGCTCCTGAATTTATAGTTAGGGATAATGTATTGAAATGTAATGACAGATTATGTATACCTGACTGCGATGGTTTGAGGAAACAGATTATGGAGGAGATCCATTATGCTCCATACACCATTCATCTTGGAGTGATAAAGATGTATCATGATCTGAAATAGCATTATTGGTGGCCCAATATGAAAGGTGACATAGCTAAATTTGTGTCCACCTGTTTAGCCTATCAGCAGGTTAAAGTGGAACATCAGAAGCCATCTGGTTTTTTACAGGAGATTCAACTACCAGAATGGAAATGGGAACAATTCACTATGGACTTTGTGGTTGGATTGCCAAAGACACAGAGGGGATATGATTCCTAAATGGGTAATAGTGGACCAGTTAACCAAATCAGCCCATTTTCTGAAAGTAAAGACTACCTATACAGCAGTTCAGTATGCCCAGTTATATGTTGACAAGATTGTCAGACTGCATGGTGTACCATTGGTAATTATTTCTGATAGGAGTACTCAGTTTACTTCTAGATTTTGGCAGAAATTCCAAGAGGCTTTGGGTACTAAGCTACAGTTCAGTACTGCATTTCACCCACAGACAGATGGTCAAATAAAGAGGACTATTCAGACCTTAGAGGATATGTTAAGACTCTGTGTGATGGACTATAAGGGCAGCTGGGATCATTACCTGCCATTGATAGTGTTTGTGTCACAGCCCAACTTAGGAGCCATGACGGTCCTAGGGTATGGGTGATGCTATTGCTACCAATACCACGAAGAACCCATTAAAATAAACTATATGGCATGCATACACAAATAAGCTTAAAATAGCTTAAGCAAGA